>VZSF01011373.1:280182-296776 GCA_013398295.1 Chionis minor
GGCGACCCCGGGCGGGGGTTTTGCCACCCCCGGCGCGTCGGGAGGGGAATAACTGTTTTCTTGGGTAATGCCGGGTGTGACGACACGAGGGGCCGTTGTGACATCGGAGGGCGGCGAGGCGGTGGCATGCGGGAAGGTGGGTGGCGTGGGGGGCTGCCGCCGGCTGTGGGGTCCGGGCGGGGATGGTGGTGGTGGTGGTCATGGTGGTGGTAGTGGTCGTGGTCATGGTGATGATGGTCATGGTGGTGATGGTGGTGATGATCCGCCCCGGATGGGTCCAGCCGCTGGCCCCGTGACGGGGATTTAAAGGTCGATCGGCCACCGAGGTGCCGGCAGGTTCCTCCACAAACGCTTCCGCGAGCGGGGACGGTTTTTCACCTTCCCAGGGAGCAAAGGTCGTGGGTGGCCGCACCTGCCCGGATTTAGCACCGTTTTAATGCCAACTGCCCGGATTTAGCGCCGACATCCCTTCCACCCCGCTCATCCGCGCGCCTGGCATCTGTTTTGCAGGTTGGCAAATCCAGCCTGACATGCACCAAAACCCACCCCGAGCAGCCAAACTGATTTTTGTTTCATTTTATTCTGCACGTTCTCAAAATGTAGCTCTTTATTGTGGGGAGGGAGGAGGGCATAATGTCAGTTTAAAAATCCCAAGGATTCATTTTCCCCCTCGGAACCAAGCAGCAGTGCAGTCGCCTCCATTCTGCCTCGTCACAGCCCTCGCTGGAACAACTCTTGCTGGAGGGTGAAAGACTCATTCAGTCTTTGGGCATTGGTTAGAAAAAAAGAATAGTAACAAAATTTTCTGAAAACGAAGTGGAGCAGCTGACTCATCCCTACTGACCGGCGCGGGGCTGTGTCTCTGGGGAATATTTATGGCGATGCCGGCTGAAGCAGATCCCATCTCGTCTCTCAGACGCTGTAGTGAGGATCAGAAGCGCGTTGCAGTTTGTCTCATTCGGTGCAGTGGGTGGTGTAACGATCACCTGTCTCGTGGCATTTCGTCTACGAAATTTTGTCAGAATTCCTTCCCAAAAGGGCTTCTGCACTCTTAAAAAGACATCCCGGATTAATCCCTCCCTCCAGCGCTCTCCGTTGGAGGTTGACGCTCAACCCCAGCCTCCATCTTTTCTTCCTGCCCACGTTTTGGGTGGTGCGGAGGGTGCGATGGTGTGTGGGACATTGCCGGCGGCTGCGGTCGCCACAGGAGTGATGTCCCCAGCTCCCGGCGGCATGCCGTTGGGAAGCACAGCACAGCCCCTCCCGGGTTTGGCATCTGCTGCAGGTAGAGAAAACCCCATCCACCGGCTCCGGTGCGGTGGGTGCTGCGGTGCTGTGCGAGGCCAGCAAAGCTGTCAAATTGTGCTGGAAGACAAACTGCGGTTGTAATTAGTCACCCTCATTGGTCTGGCGCTGGGTGTTCCCGCAGCGGGGCCGGGAGCGAGGGACATGTCCCTTCTTGAGCGCCGTGCCGGGGCGTGCGCCAGCCTGGCCCCTGCACCGTGCTGGTGGCACGGGGTGGGACGGCGGCGCTGCTCCTCTCCTCCTCTGCAGAGATTCGAAAGAAACAGGTAGTTAACCTGCACGTTTAATTTAATGTATGGGGTGTGCGGTTCTTTGTTCTTCCCTTGTGGTTTTAGTAACTCCAGTAGCCACGGCAGGCTGCAGTAGCCCCCATCGTTGTTTAATTGATACTTACACGTGATAGTTTAATAAGGGGTTGCCGCACAACGTTGTCATTCTTAATTGATACCCATACAATTAAGAGCAGGCTCTTTCTTTCTCTAATTTTATAAACATCAGTAGAGACTAAATCATACTATTTACGTTTGCTTTTAAGGGGTTCATCGCCTCTGCACTCCTGTGTTTATTGGGCTACAGAGATGCTGCGTGAACCGGTCTTAAAAAATCCTAAATCTGCTCTGTCATGGATGTAGTTGAAAAGCAAAGCTGCGGTGGGAAGGCTGTGGTCCTGCCAGTGCCAGCGGGACGCTGCACGGCTTTGCTAGTAATAGCTGCATGAAAGCAGTTGTGGACTCCAGAGCCTTAAACTTTGAGTCATAATAGTGCACGGATTATATGACGTCGGCACAGTAGCAAGTTGGGGCAAAAAGTGGTGTTGAGTATTGTGTCCCATAATGCAGCGTGTTTACAAATCATGTGCTTACACTGGCTTCTCAAAAGACTTGGGAATGTGCTGAACTTGATGTATCAGGAAGGAATTGTTTCCTGTGCGGGTGGTGAGCCCCTGGCTGGGGTTGCTCAGAGCAGCTGTGGCTGCCCCATCCCTGGAGGTTCAAGGCCAGGTTGGACGGGGCTTGGAGCAACCTGGTGTGGTGGGAGGTGTCCCTGCCCAGGGCAGGGGGTGGCACTGGGTGATATTTAAGGTCCTTTCCAACCCATTCCATGATTCTGTGATGTTGGACCTCAGTGGGACCACTCATGTATTTACAGTTAAGCGTGTTTTAAGTCTTTGCAAAATTAGGCTTCTGAACCTGATTCAGAGCAGGCTGTAGTCCAGGCTTGAATGGATTTGGGATCTAGATCATAAAACCCATGTGGCGCCAGCACCCTGCTCACCTGGCAGGCTGGGATGAGGAGGGTGGGACAGGGACACCGGTGCCGTGCGGAGCCTGCTGTGGCATGTGGAGAGAGCTGGGCTCTGCTCTGCCCGAGAGCAGAAGCACTATCCTTCGCCATCTCTTTGTCGATACGATGCGTGTTGGATGGGAGATGACGCTGCACAGGCTGGGGGTCCAGAAGGGCTGGTGGGACGTGTCCCCGGCAGCTGTTAGTGGCAGCTCTGCAGTTGCCATCTTCTGTGGAGACGGGGAACGGACATGTTCAGAGCTACTGCTGCCATCAAGAAATGGTACACGAGTTCAAATTTATTAGGAAAGAAATGTGGCTAGTGTAAGGTTGAATCCAAGCTTTTCATTTTCTTAGCCTTGGATCTGACAGCCTCCCATTCTCTTCATGGGAATTTTATTCTTAAATTTTTAGATTGCTCCTTCCCCTCGTGTAAATATCATAAAGTTGATGAGTCTGCGCAGGGAAACTTTAACCCAGGCGCGTAAGAGAGTTATCAAGCAGAGATGAGTTTTGGTTGCAGCCAGTCCTCGCGTTTGCCAAGTGTGCCCTGGGGGTTTGCTGCCTGTTGGGCTGATTTTGATTTAATTGCCCAGAACTGCATCATAGGGTGAAAACTTTGCCATGTGTGACGCTGGAAAACATCCAGATTTGGCCTGCTGGAAGCGCTCCGTCTTTAATGAAATCTTCACGAGGGCTGGCTCTTTGGTCCCACACCTCCGAAGGATGCTTCCGATTTTCTCCTCGTGGCAGTTACAAATTCCTGGCGGCGGCGCGCACCGCAGCACTCGGAGCTAACTTCTCAGGTCAGGTTTTCTTCAGCCAGGACTTGCGTGCGCTACAGTATTTCCGACTCAAGAAAATCAAAATATCTTCCTGCTGAGAAGGTGTTGTGTATATTCCGCTTGGCCGGCTTTGTGCGGGAGTCGAGGTACGCAGTCACTCCGAGCTGTGTGCACAGTTGGACAAGGATAAAAGCAATGAATGCATTTCAGCCCTAACCTAATCTGAGTTAATGTGCAGGGATCTCACTGGTGAAAAGCAAGGGCACTTGGCCACGGCCATTCCTTGATCCTTTAAGAGTTTGAATCCCCGTTAAGCATGCTTGTCTTACAACCTGCACTCGCACAGGATGTATTTTGTTTTCCATCTGTTAAACAAGAGGCTTCTGATTAGCCAGCGCAAACAGAAATAATTATTTTTTGTTCTTGCTGACAACAGCAAGGTTAACCACCAGGTACACAGCTCCTCGTCTTTTCCACACTCAGCGATTTTAAACACCGTGCTCTGTGTGCATTACATGATTTGCCTTACAACCGGCAGGGATTTGGCTTGCAGTATTGTCCCTTAATTATAGTAATTGCCTAAGTGGAGATCTCGACGTCTCCCACTGTCCTCCAGCCACAGCCCAGTCTGCAGCCGTGGAGCAGCCTGTCGCAGCTCGTCTGCCGGCGCGATGCGCAGTGGGGATGCACAAATGTCGGGGGGGGGCAAAACTTGGCTTCGTGGCCTTGAATGAGGGAGGAACATCACCTGCAAGATCCAAACCAAAAGCGTTCAGCATTCAGTTTTCAAGAAAATATTTTGATTTTATGAACTGACTCAAAGGGACTGTTGATAAAATATACCTGGTAGATTCCAAAGTGCAGCTGGCAGAGCACTGCGCTTTCAACGCGATGCTGATTTGATTTCCAAATGTAGGGATTTGTAACATTTTTAATTTTTGATGATGCTAAATGGAAATACCCATCAGAGGGTTCTCATGAGGCCGGGCGGCTCCGGCAGGGCAGAAGCGTTTCCGGAACAGGTCCAGCCTGCAGGGAATGTGCCCAGCCCTCTCCTGAGCGCTGCCTCAGTGCTGGCCTTAACCTCTGATCTCCAGGCAGGGAATTGTGCTCTGCTTCTAGTGGCTTTAGTGAGGAGCAGAGGAGTGACTTAAGGGAAATCTGTAATTTTTTGGGTTTTTTTGTGCATATGGGGGTTTTTTTTGGCTGGTTTTGTGTATAAACATTAAATTCCTGCTTTTATGTTCGCACAAAAAATGAAGACAGACATTCAGGTTTAATACAAGCAGCTAAAACTGCTTTGGAATACGGAATACTTCCCCCCCCACACCCCCCCCCCTTTTTTTTGTTTATTTTTGATTTAACTGTTTGGCCGCTTATGTATTTGGGGCTGCATCTTATTACTGAATCATAGCTGGAAAGAGATGACATGCATCCAGGTAGTCTCTGCTGCTGAAGCTCCATATTAATATTGTTCAGCCTGGAGAAGAGAAGGTTGAGGGGAGACCTTCTCACTCTCTACAACTCCCTGAAAGGAGGTTATAGCCAGGTGGGGTCAATCTCTTCTCCCAAGGAACAAGCAACAGGACAAGAGGAAATGGCCTCAAGTTGTGCCAGGGGAGGTTTAGGTTGGATATTAGGAAAAACTTCTTTACCAAAAGGGTTCTCAAGCATTGGAACAGGCTGCCCAGGGAGGTGGTGGAATCGCCGTCCCTGGAGGTATTTAAAAGACGGGTGGACGTGGTGCTGAGGGACATGGGTTAGTGGCGATTTTGGCAGTGTAGGTTATGGTTGGACTCGATGATCTTGAAGGTCTCTTCCAACCCAAGTGATTCTATGATTCTATGATTCTATGCGCCCTTGTATCCTATTTTATGTATGTTCTGAGAAGACCGTTGGATCGTTTAGCCACCAGATCTGTTTTGTTCCCTCTAGGACAGGGATTCCTCATTTACGCAACAGCAACATCCTGCTTTAACAGGCCACAGCTTGTTGGACGGCGTGCTGGAGGCGCTGGGTGGCTGCTGCAGCTCCCCATCTGGGCTTTGTGGGGTGGGGTGGGATGCTCGCGGCGTCCAGCTCTTCCACCCAAAAGACCCTTCGGAGCCCCCCTGGTGTTCTGGATTGTGGTTTAAAGGCCTGGTTTTCCGCTAACATTGAATAGCCCGGAGTAAGGATGGGCAGGCAGGTTTTTAAAGCATTTGCACGCTTGTGTAATGAACTGCTTATTACTTCTGTATAACCAAAAAAGCTGGGGAATATAGAATTTTAATGCAACATTGGGTATCAAGCTTTATAAGTATGATTTATCTCCTTTGACTTCTTAAAATTGTGAAATCTTGTCTATAAAGACAGAAGGTGTACACCGCTTCAGATTGTTTGACTTTGTGTCCCTAGCCCCTTTGGGTCTTCATTTTTCTCAGCAAGCTTGTTTTTCCCCAGTTGATGAACAGAAAAAGTCAAAACTGAAGGTGAAGAATGACCATTTATTGATTATTTTTATTTTTATTTTTTTTTCCCTAACATAAATGATACCCATTTGCTGCTGTGAATTAGGGGGAGGGAGATGCTCCTGATGCCAGATGCCTCTCCTGCTTAGATTTCCTGAGTGGCTGACTTGGGGCCCTAATTCTTTGTATCAGAGCGCGTAGATCCATGGCAAGAAACAGAAGCAATGTTTCCGAGAAATGGTTTTAAAACCAGAAGTTGTTCATTCATGCAGTTATACTGATAAGAGGGCAACAGTTAACTCTTTGGAAATGCATAGAGTGTTTCTTTTTTTTTTTTCTTTTCTTAATATATATTTGTTCTGCAACCTGTTTGTTGTCCTCGGTGGCAAATGCGTGGTGATTTTTTCTGCTGGCTAATGAGCAAAATGAAATCACACTATTTGCTGTAGCTGCGTTCTTCAGGCTGCATTCGATTGGTAGGTGGTGCATAGAAAATAAAACTGGCTGAAATGGGCTTAAGTTTCTCGTTGTGTAAATGAATTAAGTAAGTGAAATGGGCTTAAGTTTCTTGTTGTGTAAATGAATTAAATAAGTTTCTCAACACTGTAATTTCCCTTTTTTTCCCCTCTCAGAAAATGGCTGTGCCACCTGCTTATGCTGATCTGGGCAAATCTGCCAGAGATGTTTTCACCAAGGGATACGGTAAATAAAGCCAAAATAAATTTGGTCTTTTGCTGTCTACCTGATTCCTGAAAATGTTAGGATTTTATTACTTTTCTCTGATAAATATACCTATAATTTCCATTGGAATCCAGAGAATTCTCTGTTGTAGCTTCATGTTGCCCTTGTTGTCTGGAAAGGAAGGGTAGCTTGTTTTGACAAAATTCTTCCTGTTCTCCATCGGACTGTTGTCTGTTTTGAAAGAAAAGCGTATGATGTATTTTGACTGTTTCCTTGTATGATGAATAGGATCATTGATGTCAGTAGTTTGCTTATGAACAAAATGCTGCTTAGGATGAATAAAGACATTATTACCTAATTTGGTCCCTATTATATTGCTGAGGTCAGGAGGATTAATCAGTCAAGTGCTGTATGAAGTGAGTACTAACTGCATAATCTGCCTGGTAAAAAGCGCATGGCTTGGTAACTGTACCCTTGGTTTGTTTTTTTAATAGTTCATAGGAGATTTAAGAGGGAGTTTAAGAAATGTATCAGAAATGCTTTTCAATTTAGCATATGTATAATTCATATCTTTTACTCATCTTCTAGGTTTTGGGTTAATAAAACTTGATTTGAAAACAAAATCTGAAAATGGACTGGTGAGTTTGGAAAGACATCGACATCCCAAAGCCTTGCAATGTTCTTGTGTTTACTGTGTATTTGGTTTTAAAAGTAGAACCCCTTATCCTGCCCTTACCGTTTTTCTGATATTACCTTGCAAGTTACTTTGCATTTATAATGTTTGTGTACTAAACCAGCCTGTGCACAGATTAGCGTAGAAGGCGTCGCGAAGGGCTGCATTGTAACCCCGGGAATTGCTGACTATGGGAATTGCGTTGCTGTTTGAGGCCATCCTGGTGGCCCGTGCTCGGAGGAGGTGTCTGAGCCGCCCTCTTGCTTTACTGGATTGAAGGAGGTTTCTAAATGCTCTGCAGGCTTTTTTCCTCAGCCGTCGCTGAACAAGTACAGTTGCAATATAACTGTGCATTTGAACTAATACTTAGAAGTTCTCTATGAAGCCTTTGCGGACTTGCGTGCTGATGGACTAGCAGCCTGCGCTGTGGGATGCTGGTGGGAAGGGTTATCCGTGCTTCTGTCCCATATGCATTCCCTTGGCATGAAGTGCTTTTTCTCCCTGACACTGAACTGCTTTGCAGGGCAAAAGCGTGTTGGTATTAATGACTAGCAAGTGCATTCTTCAATCTTCCGAGAACTCTGCAATATTGAATAACAGCCCCATTTATAATGACTAATATGTTCTACAAGTATAAGTATTTGCCTGCATGCAAATATATATATATATATCTCATGTAATTTTTTTTTCCCCTTTTAGGAATTCACAAGCTCAGGTTCAGCAAACTCAGAAACGAGCAAAGTTAGTGGTAGTTTGGAAACAAAATACAAATGGGTGGAATACGGATTGATGTTCACAGAAAAGTGGAACACCGACAACACACTAGGCACTGAGATTACTCTTGAAGATCAGGTAATTTTTGGCTCAAAAGGTGCAATTTAGAGATGCAATTAACTTGTGACAACTTCTAATTATAAATCCAACCAGTGAATTTCTTTTCTGTTCAGCTTGCACGTGGCCTGAAGCTGACCTTTGACTCCTCCTTCTCTCCTAACACTGGGTAAGAAGTGAGTAAGTTTAAGTGACAAAAAAAGGCATTTTTTATTTCGGTTTTCCAGAATGCTGTCTTGCTTCTTTACTCCTTCTGTCCTAAGATATCGAGCCAGTTAATAATCAGCCTGTGTATGATGAAATCACACATATCTGGTTTAAGTCTTAGTAGTAACAATCCCTTTTTAATCCTAAGCCATAGCGAGCAAACTTTTCAATACAGCGACTTGAAAATTATAGTCTGAATCAGGGTGGGAAGAAAAGGTTTTGTTTGCACTCCTGTTGCTTATTTCTGGCCGTGTCAGAGGATGAGCTACTGTCTGAATAAAAGCACGAAACAAGTCAGCTGTGATGCGAAGCTTAACAAGCTCCGGCAGCCAGTTGGCCACGGCTCTAATAGGTCGACACAGTAATTGGGCTCTTCTCCCGAGCTGAATTTATCATCTGAATTCTTGCTGGCCACAGCGTGCCTGGGTGGTGGATGAGTATTTCTGACCCGGCGATTGGATGCCACGTTTTATGTGGGCCAGAGGGATTATGCAGCAGCTGTAGGTCTAGATGGTGGTTTATTTCCTGCCCNGCCAGTGAGTCAAAATGTTGTGCATGTTAACTTCCCAGAGCAGCAGGCTGCGCTGCGGGCGGCCGGGGTTATAGTCCTGGCGGAGGTTTCGCCTTGTCTTTTAGTGTCCTCCATTGTCAACTGCTGCCAGTCCACTCCTAATTCTAGATTATCTAGATATTTTTGTGTGTGTTAACCAGAATAGTCGCTAGTGTTTGATGATGGTTATTTCTGAACCGGTAGGATTCTTAAAGAAATAAAAAAGAAAAAAAAAAACAACTTGTAGGAGAACGACAAGTTGCAGCTCTATAGCTGTTTCTTAGGCACTTCACAGACGCTGTGGTATCTGAGTTACAGCGATTGCCTTGTGGGAGGACTATTAGAATTGGAAGAAATGGAGTGAGATTCAGTCCTGGTGTGACCTGGTTTAGGGTGACAGGGATGCATCATGTCTGAGTCCCAGACACCTTCTCCCCCTTCCTCCCTACGTACTGGCCGCGATGTGTCCTTCAACAGGGAAAGTCGTTTTTGGGAGCGCTGGGTGTTAGCTTGCCTCTGTCCCTTTCGACATTGGCGGGAGAGGTACCCCTGACTTTTGCAGAAGGTGCAGACGAGCTAATGCTGAGCACTTTCGGCACTCCTGCTCTTTACTTCTAATTTTTCAAAACACAAGAAATACCCGAGTCCAAAATAACAATAATAAAAAAGAGAGCAATCTCTGCCTGGGTCTGATACAGCACTGAAAGATTTCTCGGAGACTGGTTTTGCTAGCTGAAGTGAAAGGTTGATTTGAAATTTCAAATTAGCCTGCCTTTTCCAGAAAGATTTCTGTAAAAGATTTGGCCAAAGACAGAAGAAACTTGTAAGGTAAAGAGAGAAGAAAAACATTTTAGATAAGAGGAGCTGAGTGTATGAGACGTAACTCGCTTGCCTTGGGAGGGTCTGCACCCTTGCTGTAAACTGACCTAAGGACACATGAGAAAACACTGTTCGGACCAACAGTATAAAAGGAAACAAGTGACTCAGGAAAGTTTATTTCTGCGTTAACCCGGCAGCCTGTCCAACGGCTGTCAGCAGGAAACTTCATAAAGAATCCTAAGGAGAAAACAGGGTGTCAGAGCCTCTGAAGCAGCCTACTTAGCAGAGGCTTTCCCTCAGGGAGCTGGAGGGAAAGTAGTGATTTCTTGGTGTCTTTCACAGTAAATGAAAGTACCCAGTCCACTAGGACTGTCTAAAAATCACTTGTTTGGGACAGGCCAACTACTGTTGACGTTCTGTGGCAAACCTATAAAGTGCTACAGCTTTGATTCCTTGCCTGCATCTACCAAACTTCCAAAAATACCAGATTAGTTGGAGGTGAGGATTCATTTTTGTTACCTCCAGTCTGCCTTATTGTGCTGCTGCTTTCCAGAACAGAGCCCAGAAGTGCTTAGTGGGGCACCACACCGCGTTTCACTGCTTGATTGCAAATAATTCCCTGTAGCTGAATGAGGGTTTTTTAAATGTGAAGGGTAAGAAGGTGACACATCAGGTGGCTCTCCAGGTGCGTATACTTTGTCTTCAAGGACTATTACACTGAGTTAAAGTAACTGATTTGACTGAATTGCTTCCCACAAGCGTACCTTTTCAAAGATACGAGATTCTTTCTTTTCTCTTTAGGAAAAAGAGCGCTAAAGTGAAGACGGGGTACAAAAGGGAGCACATCAACATTGGTTGCGACATGGATTTTGACATTGCTGGTCCTTCAATACGTGGAGCCCTGGTGGTCGGCTACGAGGGGTGGCTGGCAGGTTACCAAATGACTTTTGAGACCACGAAGTCTAGAGTAACCCAGAGCAACTTTGCTGTTGGCTATAAGACTGATGAATTCCAGCTTCATACTAACGTGTAAGTATTGGCAGACAGGCGTTAAAAAGGAATTTGAAAGGATTTTGCTGCTTACTGGAACAATGAAAGGGACGGTGTTTCAGCAGCAGTGAAAGAGGGAACGGTGGATTTGAAATTACTTCTTTATTTAAGATGGCAAGCTGCATTTTTTTTAGCTGCATTAACTTTTCTTTGAATTATGTGGGTGAGGGAGTGCATGGTGGAAGGAACTGGAACTCACTGGGCACCCATTCAGGGTCTATCTATCTAACAGATAAGGATTATTAGAATCTATTGGTGGAATAATAAAACAAGCAGTTTATAACAATACTCTTTGTGAAAGTTGAAATAAAACCAATGCCTTCCTTTGGCACATGTCAAAATGAAACAAAACGGTGGTTTGATGCAGATGAAAGAGTTAATCAGAGGATGAGCAAGAACAGATGAGGGTATGAATGGAAGAGAGATGGACTGGGTTTATTTTAGTACTAGAAGGGATATGTATAAAAGTTTGTTTTAGTATTGTAAGATCTAATAATTTATTTACACAAGCATTTGTCCTTTCTGAGTGCATGAGCAGTCAGAAACCAGGACCAAATTCCATGAAAACCTTAATTTCTCTGTCTCCTATTCCTCTTAAAAAAGCAATTTGTGGCTTTGGGGAAGACAGTTTTTTTAAGATTAGGGAATCCCTAATCCATTCCCCCACCCCCTCCCCCTTCCCATTCCCTTGGGTAATTGGATATTTTGCATGTAGCCGAGCTATTGCAGGCTGTTCCCGTTTGCGGGATGAACAACTGTTCTGCTTTCCTGGAGCTGCTTCTTCGAAGGTTTTCTCTTCTGTTCCATGCTGGTTTGCAGAGATCTGGTTTAGGAAGCTCAATCTGCCTCACAGAACAATGGGACCTTCATGGACCAGACAGTATGTTTGAAAGATTGCCAAAGCACAAAAACATGGGCAGAAAACTTTCATCAAGACAATATGCTGGGTCTCCCTCCACTCTGGAGTTAGGATTTACTCCTTCAAGAACAATGACCTTCAACTTTGTTATGCTGTAGCAGTTCAAAACATTGTGTTCTTGGCTTTTGCTATAAAACCGCTGTAATTATTATTACTCTTCATTGAAGCAACGGCAGAAAATAACTTTAAATCAGCAGCAGGGGCTCAGACCATACTGTACTGTTTCTTGCGTTCCTGAGGGTCTGTTTCTTAGGCTGCTGTTACTGTATGCGGATGATAAATCATCTTCAGGAGGATGCCTGTTTGTGTAATATTCATACTCTCCCGACTGGCAGGCGAAACCATCAATGTGTGATATGAATAGAAATCTCAATTTATCAATGTTAATAGGTGAGTTAGGTATTAGACGGGTTTCAGCTTTGAAACGCATTAGAGTTTTTTATATAATCCCAGAAGGAGTTGTGCGTGGAACTCCCATCGCTAGTCTGCGGGGTTGTTACATCTAACCAGTTGAGCGTTTCACAGGGATGCTGTGGCAGAGCTGATAATTTAACTAGGTGGGGCTGGAACTATCACACATCAGCTGGGGACTTTCCAGCAAGTTACTTTCCTTAATGGTGCCTTAATATATTACTTTTCATAGGGGCATACTGTTT
Organism: Chionis minor; assembly: GCA_013398295.1. Classification (NCBI taxonomy): domain Eukaryota; kingdom Metazoa; phylum Chordata; class Aves; order Charadriiformes; family Chionidae; genus Chionis; species Chionis minor. The sequence goes on from VZSF01011373.1 coordinate 292,393, forward strand.
TTTTTCTTAAATCTACATCTGCAAAGTGCTGTTACTACTATTAGAATTAAAAGGAGGTTTGGCTTTCAAATTATTATTTTTTAATAATAAATAATAATTGAAGGGCGGTAGGGCTGGCTAAGTTCTAGTTTTAAATATGACTTTCCTGGGGTTTTTTTTAAGCGCAGCTCAGACCGCCCCCCCCGCCCCCTGCTGTTGCAGGTCAAGACAGAGCTGTGTGGGAACCTTGCACAGAATCTGCCTCTATACCCAGCTCTCCTCAGTCCTTTTTAATCTCTCCTTTTCTTGAGAGCCAAGCACATGCAGTTAGATGTGAGCTTCAGTCTTAGCTGAAGTAAGTATTGTAGTGTTTTTCTGGAAGAACTGCTCTAACAATTGGAAAAGGCTGCTGCTATTGCTTGGACTTTTTAAATAGGCGCATCGCTACTGTTTGTGCTGCTGTTACGAACAAAGGGGCCAAAGGGGTAAAAGTGGAAAGATTCTAAATCTGCCCCCTTTTTTAATTGCTAAAGGTTTGGTGTACTCTAATAATTGGAACCGTATGATTTCATAGCTTAGAAATAATCGTAAGAATTTTATTTGCAGAGGTCTTCCCGTGGTTTAAAGCCCGTTTTGTGCAATATGTTTGTATCTTCTTTTAAGGAAATCGGGGAAAACGGAAATTCAGCTGCTCACTTTTTTGCAAGGAGCGCAAGGCTTTTTAGAAGCCTTTTGCTCTTGGTTTTTATGACCTGCGTGCTCTGACGTTTTGCGTTTTGTTTAGCACACTTTATTCCCTGCGTAGTAATTAGAAGCTGTGCTGCTCGGTGGTGGGCGGCTGTCATCACTCTGCCGTCGGCCAGTGCTCTCTGCAAAGTAAAATTGGTTTCATTTCCGTTTCTAGTAGCGAGAAATCTGTAGTACAAATGTACCGTAAGAACTATTGCAAATGGTATTAATTTGCAGGAGCCGATAGCCTTGGATGCTGAATTGGCATCGTCACTTCTGATACAGTTCCTCTGTCTGGTAAAAGCCTGCTGCCGAGGCAGCGCGCGGGCACGGCGCTGGGGCCCGAGGGAGACGTATGCCGGGAAGAATAATTATTTCAGAGATACACAGAAAAGAATAAATCTCTTTACCACGCAAGACTCCCATCTAGAGAGAAGGGAAAACTGGAAGCTGTCATCATTAGTCTGTTTTTGATAGTTTGTCACGGCTCTTTTTCAGTTTCCTAAGTTGTTTGTGGAAATATAGTAACCAGCAATGAATTTAAGCATTTAAAAATGACTCCATGACCAATCTGGCCTAATGTCTCTGTCTTAGTTGTTACAGGGTTATTAAATGAGGGGGAAGTGAATGTTCTGCAAATATAGCTGTTGCTGGGACAAAAAACCCACAAAAAGATGATTGTTTTGGGGTGCAGTTTAAAACTAGAGTAATGCCTTCCTTCCAGGAATGATGGAACGGAATTCGGAGGCTCCATTTACCAGAAGGTGAACGATAAACTGGAAACTGCCGTGAATCTTGCTTGGACAGCCGGAAATAGCAACACTCGCTTTGGAATAGCAGCCAAGTATCAGATTGACCCAGATGCCTCTTTTTCTGTGAGTGCTATGCGTGTACATTTCTGAGCATTTGAAAATAGGCTCCTCTGTCGGAAATGTGAAGCAACGTTTTCATCAGTAAAGGGTGGTTTTGGTGCAGTTCTGTGGTGTATAGTTGGCAAATATATTTATTTGTCTTGGTTTTGGCAGCGTGAGAGCTCAACTATTGGATTTTCCTTAAATGTGACACAGAATGGTTCAGCCTATTGTTGAGCACCGTTTTGAGATGTTAGTTTTGAGGCAAAATTAACTCTTGATTTTATTTTTTTGTTGTTGTGATTTAAAAGGTGAAATCTTTTACCCACTTAAAAGGTGTTATTTATTTTTCAAGTTGTAAGGACTTTGAAGAAAGATATCAGATTATTTACGTATGGTATTTTTTTGCTTTAAGGCTAAAGTGAACAACTCCAGTCTGATCGGATTAGGATACACTCAGACTTTAAAGCCAGGTAGGTCTATGCAGAGGAAATTCAGACAGAAAAAGCGCTATTTTAGTCTGGAAATATCAGAGGGTTTTTGTGACAAAACGTGAAATGTTTTCTAACATCACTGTTCTGCGTGGCAACCCAATGATGAACTTTTCCAGGGATTGCTCTGTTAATTTTCAGTGTCTGTTGGAAGCAGAACTATTAGAGATTACCATGCAATGAACAGTCAGGTACTCTTTTATATTGGTATAAACTATGCCTACAATTAGGTGTTTTGCAGATAAATAAATGTGTATTTAGTACTTTCAGAGGCTTCCTATTACTGAGTTCCTTTTGCTGAAAATGTGACTTTCTCAAGGTCCCCTGGTCCAGGAAGAGGACAGTCTTGCTGCTGTGAAATTGGTTTTAATGTGGTCTAATAAATCTGCTGCCAGAAGACCAAGCAGATTGACATGAGATATTGCAGTAGGCAGGGCTTGGGCCTTTTCCTACCTACATTTTAAACTGGTTTAGAAAGGTGGGTACGTATCAAGGTCCCGGTTTTTCCTAATACTGGACTCTAAAATTAGATTAATCAGTAGACCAGCAGCAGTGAACTGACTCAGAGCTTTAATTACTTGGAGTGATAAAAAGCAGAATCTGTCACCATGGTTTAGTATAACGTTCATAATTCAGAAAGATTTCATATCCGCAAATTGTTTTAAAATGCCCAGTCCTTACGAGGCCAGCCGCCAAATTACGTTAACCAAGCTACCCAATAAATTAAAGCAGCGACACAGACCCTGCACGTACTGAACGTAAAGCTCATTCCAAGTTTTAACAGTTGCCTTTTCTCTCACCGTTCTCTGCTCCGCAGGTATCAAACTGACATTGTCAGCTTTGTTGGATGGCAAGAATGTCAACGCAGGTGGTCACAAACTCGGTCTAGGATTGGAATTTGAAGCATAAGGAGCGATTCTACGGTCACTAATTGGAAAATACAGCATAGCTACCTTCAGAATATAGTGTACCTTTCAATGTTTTATGTCTGGGATGCGAGTATTGCTAAGTATCAGTCCTGCTAGTCCTGGTTAAAGACAGCTAAGCTTTAAAAATGATGTTGTTAAAGAAGTGGAGACAAAAGCATAAAAAAATTTCCTAATTCCTATTCCTAATTTTTTTTTTTTTTGAATGTTATTGCCCATTACATCTGTCAGCTGCCACATGATAGGAAGTAGGAAGGTATTGATTACCTTTACTAAGGTATTGACTGCAGAAGGCGTATTTTAATGTGATATAAACCCTGAGACATTAAGAATCGCTGAACACTACATTGTACTGTTAATTCCATAAGCAAAACGTTCAGATGCTTAAAGTTTCGATTCACAGTGGAATGTGCAAACTTGTCTGAAAAAGGGATTTTAATTTTTTTTTTTTTTTTTTTAAGATAGGCATTTCATGAATGGTTTTCCTTTCTTGGTTACCTTACACCTACAGCTGTCTCCAGAATGCTTTAGGTTGTCCACTTTGTGTAAGTCCGTTGCAGAGGAGGTTTGATGTGACTCAGCCAATACTACCTGTCCTGTGTTGTGGTTCCTTCCCCTTGCACTGACCGGAAAGCTTGTAAGACAGGGCCACAATCAGGGAAGAGTCTTCGTAACTGCAATCACATAGTTGCATCACTGAATTGAAAATGGACTTTTGTTTTATTACCACTTTTTTTTAGCAACTAAATGGGTACATTTTTAGAGAGTCTTCCATTTTGTGTGGAACTAGACCCCCAAAATGCTGTACTTGACACTACTAAAAATGGATAAAAAATCCCCCAAACCAACCCAACTTGAATAAATATTGAAATGTCACCTTTTACTTTGTCTTTATATTAATTGTGAAAGCAATTTCATATTAATTGTGGGCTTCAGAAGCAGATTGGCAGTATCTTGCATATTTTGTACCACACACACAAAAAAAAAATTAGTAGATTTAAGTTCCAGACTTGGCCATGTTCTTAGTGCTCACCAAGCTCTGGCAAATGCACATACACATGCGTTAAGCTCGTGGAGAAAACAAGGTCACGCTGCTTGTTTATGTCTTCCGTTGCAGAATTCACGAAGTTGAATTACCTTTCTATAGGCAAGTATGTGCGAGCAATGCATCAGCTGGGACAAACGTCTGTGGTTTTTCATGAAAACTTGCTATTTTTTTTTGCTGTGTAAGCTGTGGAGGTGGCTGGGGTGCAGATGGCGACAGGCCACGCTGCAGGAGCGTGTCCCCGATGAGGCAATGGTGGCGTTACATAGGGAGAAGGGTAGATCCGCCTCAGCCACAGCCTACAGATTGCGCAGCCCCGGCCGCCTTCCCTCTCGCCACAGGCTATTCCCAAGTACTTCCTAG
>VZSF01011373.1:297183-379035 GCA_013398295.1 Chionis minor
GCCCTCCCGCGCAGGCGCCCTGGCCGCGCGCCGGGGGGCGGGGCCGTCGCCACGTCGGTGGTGGGGGGCGCCCGGGAAGATGGCGGCCGCCGGTGAGAGGGGCGGCCCGGCCGGGCGCGCTCTCTGCCTCCTGCTGCTCTGCGGCTGGGCCCTGGCGGCCCGCGGACAGGAGGGCTCCGGTGAGCACGGAGGGGGGCGGGCCGGGGAGGGGCGGGTGGTTCAGCCGACTCGTCTTGGGCGCTTTCGGGCCTAAAGGTGTCTGCGGCCGCCGGCGGGGCCTGCCTTTGTTTGAGCTGGAGGGTTTCCCCCGGCTGCGCGGGGAAGGGGGGTTGTTGGATGGAGCTGTCGGGAACTGGCAGCTCTTTCCCCGGTCGGTGCGGCGAGCCGCCTGCCTTTGTGTTGCCCCTCTCCTGCTCTCACGGACCAGGTTCAGGAAGAGGTTCAGGATGTGAACCTCAGGATGTGGGGCAGGAACCTGTAGGAAACCAAGAGCTTTTAAGTTCCAGAGTGATGGAACAACTTGTTCTCTAAAGAGTAAGCTTTCCTGGAAGTGAACTTTGACCCTGCCAGGTGTTTTTATGTACAGTGTTTACTAAGAGGACTGTGTTGCTGGTTCTGACACCAACGTTGAACATTGGTGCCTGTTTCTGAAGCTGAGGCGTCTCTGGAGTCCGGGCACTGCGTCTAACATCATCTGACAGCGTTGTGTAACTGTAAACAGCGCAACCACCGTTTATAATGCCCAGTAGTTTTGGGTGGATATCATAAATCTATTGTGGTCTAGTTGTGTAAGCTTGCTACTCCTATTAAAACAAACAAATCACTTCTTTTAGAATAATAGAAATTATTCTTTCTTACTCTGAAGCTGCAGCATGAGCTGGTGGGAGTACCTTGCATGCAGCATATGTCCTAAACCTCTCATGTTAAAATGAATTTAAGAATAATTTGAAGTGGAAGGATCAGTGCAGTGTAGTTCTATAGGAAAATTATGCTTGTTTGTCTTTCAAACAATGTAGTTATTACTGTAATACTTTTTGTCTGTTTGGTGAGGGTAGCAGTAAGGTCTACTTACCTCACTCATAACATGCCAGCCAGCTATAAATATGAAAATGCCTTGCAGCTACCTTTCCTCATTTATCTCCGTATATGTAATTAGCTGTGTTGACTCCTGAGGGAGGATAAGAATCCCCTAAACTTTCTGTGCAAGAACTGAACAAGTTATTGGTGACACGGTAATTCAGACTAGTAATTTCTTCAACAACAGTAAGTGTGTTAAATGTGAAGGAGTTGACGTGAAACTTTACCAGAGAGGCACTGTAATGTCTAGTTCCTATGGGACTAGCTGAGTCTTCTCTGTTTTACCTGGTTAAAGAGTAATTCATGCTTGAGAAGTGTGCCATGTAAACAAGGAGAAGCCTGTTGGAACTGATCTTCTGTAAATACACGTTTCATGAATAACATGATTCAGTGTCCCTTGTATAATATTTTACTTATGAGTAATTTGACACAAGCAGTTGCTTGAATGCTTCACTTCTTGAATCTGTAACTTTCCGGTGAACCAGGGAGCTCCTTGGGAGCGCTTAATGGAAGTATTGTTACTTTTTTAAAATAAAAAATGAAAAAATAGTTTGGCATGCCAAAATACAAGGCAAGGATGGTTCCCCTATTTAAATTAGGAGGCGTACTGAAAGTCTAAAATGTGTTCTTTGTTTTTAAGGTGCCTCCTGACTTGAATCTGGAAGTGACATGCTGTAAACATGAATAGTTTGGTCTTTGCTGTTTTTCTTAGGATTAAAAACCCATTGGCTATTTATAAACTCCTGCATCTTTTTTTACCTTCCTTTGGATAGAGAAAAGGACTGATGGGCCCTCACCTTGGTTTTTATGTAGTTCTGCAAAGCCATCCTAGGATGTGAGAGATTTTGAATTTGCCTAAGTGTGTACTGTTAAGTAGCACTGTTGCTGACTTACTTCATTATAATAATTTGTGGCTGACAGTTTGCTTTCGTACAGGAGCACGTGCAGTCAGATTGTCCTTCAGCTTTGTTTTTTAAGCTGTGGTTCAGTAGTTTCATTTGACTTAGCGTAAGGTTGGAAATCTTCTTCTATGTCTACAAATTCAATAAAAATCAGTGCCTGGGAAGAGACGCTAGGACTGTGTGTACTGGCTGAGGGAGACATCACAGCGCATTCTTATTTTTTGTTGGCAAAATATGCAATGGTGAAAGATTAAAAACTTTCAACTGCAGGAAAAGCTTTGCTGAGAGCTTCTTCTGTAGACCTCGGCAGATTCTGTTGGAGAAAGAGTTTGATGATGGAGAAAATACTTATCGCATATGATTCTACAAGACATCATAAATCCACAGAGGGAAGGAGGACATGTCTCTGAAGTTCTAAGTCTGGAAAATATGCGTGCTAAATTTTTGCAAGGACACTTTGGCATACTAATGTAGGCAGCATGTGCTTCCTAGCGTTAATTCCTGGCCCACTCGACTTCTCTTTTGAAGTCGCCAAAGTACAGGAGTGTGTATTTCTGCATGTGAATTCTAAAAAGTTTGCAGGGTGAAATATGCCATGTTCATCATATGATTTCTTGTCTATAAAGTAAATGCCTTGCAATCATCTTCATTTATAGCTGAAGTATCATAAGAGAAGTTAGTGTCTTGTGCTTAATATTGACTGTTTCTCATCCTTTCCTCAGATTCTCTGAAAGTGGAGATGCTTCAGAAAAATATTTCGTCTAAAAGTGAGAATGAAACGCTAAGTAAATCCCAGAATTTGACAGACAGCTTGCATAGTATAACCCCAACCAAAAAAGAGGCAAGCCCAACAACTAAAATCAGTTCGGTGACTGCAGTAAAACCACCTACAACAAAAGGTGATTCTCCACCGTATGTTCTCTCTCCTGTGGTGACTGCTAGTCCAGTATCTCAAGTGGATGTCGATGCTTCTGAAGATACTAAAATTGAGGAAGAGGATCTTCTAACCGATTTAAAAGACACGCTGAATAGTTCACCGCCCCTCATAAAAGAAACTATGGATTCAGATGGAGGCGATGACTATGGTCCGTATGAAATGACGTCGAATGCCAGATACAACCCAGACCTTCTAGAAATGCCGGAAGATGACGACGCTGACACCATTAGTAATTACAATGAAGAGATCAAGACCCTGGATGAGAAGATAAAAGACGTTTCTGTCACCGGGTTGGAAGAAGAAGAAGAAGACAGCCATTTCTTTTTTCATCTGGTTGTAGTTGCCTTCTTAGTAGCTGTTGTTTATGTCACCTACCACAATAAGAGGAAGGTAGGTGTGCTGTGAAAGGTTGAGAGAAAAAGCTTTAGTGTTTAAGATGAAGTTGCATTGCCTTGTGCACTTTTTTAATAGGAGGGACTTCGCTTTTTGGAGAATTAAATCTTCCACCACTTAGTCTTGTTGTGCTACTAATGTGCGGATCTTTACTGTCTTTTTTATCTGCACAATGAAAATGAACTCGAATCAGATGTTTTGGACTCGAAAATCAGTTAATTGATAACATCAGTAATCAATCAGTTTAGTAATGGACACTGGCAGTGTACAACATTGAGATCTATAAATGAGACCTGAGTCAAGTTGAGTGAAGGTGATTGATTAAGTAATCTTATCTCTGTGCAGGATTATAAACAGCAAATTAAGGAAAGTTTAATCCCAAATGGTGTGGGGATGTTCTTGTTAGAACTGTGATAATCCCAGTAATAAGTATTCACTTTAAGGTGGTCTTTATATCATAGATATTCTGAGGGCTTAACTACAAAATCTTAGGAAATTCGTTAACGCTTTCCAATTTTACATAGAGAAGCTCAAAGTTAGTGTTTTCAGGTAACTGTTTCTTCAGGGCAAACTACGTCTCTGTATCTCAAAAGTAGTCTGAGATATTTCAAAAATATTCCTAGCATAGAAAATTAACTCCCACCCAGCCAGCCCTAGTATAGATCCATGCATAAATTTGCAATTAAATCATAGGTTAGTTTTTAGACTGGCGGAAAATTTTGTGTTAATTCTTGTAGAGAACGCTGATTTGGTCAAGGATTTGGGGGACTCTGAAAAGAACACAGCTAAAAAACCCCCAAAACTTCTGTTTTAGAGTGCAACAGCGTGTCTGGAATGTGCGTTGCTGAGTATAGGGGAAAGAGTTGAAGACACTTAACTTTTGAAAATTTAACTTCAAGGGAAGTTCAAATAAATGATTAAAAAATACCTTGTCTTTGCTACGTAAGTGAAATAGTGCTTGAAGTATCATTTGGGTAGTTGAAGATCTGTACTACTTTTTAGCACTTAGAAATAATTTTGGTAACAGAAAATACACTAATACTTTGAAGTACATAAATAGCAGTATGTATTTGCGTGAGACAACAGTCAGATTGGTTTAGGTTCTCCTTTTTCTTTCACTGTGCCCGCTTTAGACTATCCCAGTTTCCCTTTTGCCAGTATAGTTGCCCTGTCTATTAAAGTGGATTCTTAGATGATATCGGTAACAAACAAGGCTAAATAGGGGGAAGATAATAGACATTTAAAAATCTGATTACTCGAGTGCTTTGATTTATCATGTAGCCTCTTAAACTGCCCTGCTGATACTACTGAAGGGAGCACTGAGCTGTAACGCAGAAACAGTTCATGAAATTACGCCATTGCTGTTGCTTTTGCTTTTGTTTTGGCACCAGTAATACAATTATTTTTAACGAGGGTGAAATGCCAGAATAGGTAAGATGAATAAACCGCCAAACGTCACCATGTGGGGATGGTTCGGTAGGCTGTTTATGCCGCACTTCTGAAGCTGCACATGTATGTTTACTGCAAGAGCTGTGGGTTGAATGCCGTGTGTCTGCCAAAGTGCAGCTGGGGTTGCCAGGAAGTGACATGATGGCAAGGACGGTGTGGAAATGGCAAATTGCTGGTGCCCTGCTTTGCTGCAACAGCAATGCCGTGGCCAGGGTGAAGGGGTAGAACTGTGGTATCAACAGAACTGTTAAACTATCAAAACCAAAATGTTTCTCTATAGCATGATGTAATTTGGCTGCTTTTTCTTTCAGATCTTCTTATTGGTCCAGAGCCGAAGATGGAGAGATGGCCTGTGCTCTAGGACAGTCGAATACCATCGTTTAGACCAAAATGTTAATGAAGCAATGCCTTCCCTGAAAATAACTAACGACTACGTATTTTGAAAACACTGTGATTTGAGTTTGCTGAACTTATCACTCTTTGCCTGCCTAGTCATGTAATGATATTCAGGTATTCTAAATATGCTGCTTGTACTGAAATGAGATGTACTCTCTTTGGCCTGAATGTTTTTGGGATTAAATCTCATGGAAGATCAAGGGCGTGATACATCTGTTTGCTACTTTGGTCAGGTTTTATATCAACTATAAAGATACAGAGTTTAATAATTAGTGCTCTTTCCATTCATTAAGCATCATCCCTTCTGTCTGGAGCAGTCTTAATAGTGGTAATACAGAAAATAAGCATAAAATATTTTAGGTCTAATAAATTAACGACTTTGGCATCACTAAATCAAATTAATGATCTCCTTGCTAATCACTTATGTGGCTCGTAAATCCCACTGTATTGCAAACTTAAAATATAATTACTTTTTTCCGTGCTTAGATCCTGATGCCGAAAATCTTTCATCTTGCATTTTTGGGGTTTTTTATTCTGTTTGTTGCATAATTTGATCCTAGCTTAGGCAGAATAGCTAGCATGGCAATTTCATAATTTCTGTGTGTGTTCATGCAGTAAATAATTTAAAAATAATTATGTATAACCGATTTTATTTCAGAAGTTATATACCATGTATTTCTTTAAAACAAGATCTTCGTGAAGGTATGCAGCTTCTTGACTGTCCAGTTTTTTCCTCTAATGGTATTTATGACTTTCATTATCTTTGTAATTAATGAATGGAAAATAAGCCTTGTTGAATAATCTTACTAAAATATAGGTTGTAGACCGGCTCTCAATACATCAAAGCTTTCTGGTGAATTTTAGGACGGTTGGGAAACATTTATGTGGTTTGCTATATTATAAATGGGAGAGGCCTGAAAATGTAAGAATAATTTATTTTGTCGTTATTCTGACCCAGGTAACAGGTAGGTGGAAGTAATGGTGTAAGGGGCTGCCAGGCTGTGGACAGCGCACTCTGATTTTTGACAAACACGTACGCGTTAGTGTAAATCCAGTTACTGGTACAGTAGTTTGGTCTTTTTTTTTTTTTTTTACCTTGTCTTTTGTACTTTCATTATTTATGTTTTCATGAGTTGTAAAATATAAAATCTTAGTTTTCTGTACATTCTGTTCGTGATTTAGTTTTCATCTGATAAATATGTAAATAATGCTGGATCAGAACCCCATAATAAATGACTTGGTATTCAAGTAGCTATGTAACATTTTGAAAAAAATCAACTTTACAGCTGTTGGCATGAGGAGTTTGAAGGCATGATACTATCTTAAAGAATGAAGTGCTAAAAGTTCTAAATCCTGCTGTTGAATGCATTCTTTTCATAACCACAAGCAGTAAAGCACAAAAAAATATCCCAAAACTCTTTTCTTGCAGTAATTTTTATCATATTTGGACTTGTATCACTTAATATTTTGAATAAGGTTTTTAAAATAAATGACAATAATAAGCCTGTGTTTTTTATCTTAACTGTTTCACTGCTTTTATACGGTATCTGACGATGAAGAGCTTGCTTATGCTTGGGATTGGATAACCAGTTCAAAACCATCTTTTATGTTACTGAATAAATTCACTCTGTGTAGGGGGTGTGGAGTTTTGTTTTATGCATCCGTTGAATGGTACGTAGGGTAAATAGCAAGGCTGAACTGAAATCTTTTAATGTGTACGAATTAAGAAGTTTTTTAACAAGTAATTCCTTACCTAAGTTGTATAATTAGTAATTCTCGTGGAAGGTACTTGAAACTCTTACCTGAATGTGTCCCCACTAAAGCACAACACTGCGGTGATCAGGTTCCAAAGGGAAAAGTTCCTTTGCAAAGCTCCTTTGGGATGTTTAAATGGTGGAATTGGAGGAGGTGGCTAATGTTTGCACACCCGAGAAGTTCAATAGCATTCTCCTTAAATGACATTCATCAAGCGTAGTGACGATGACAGTAGAGAAGGGATCTTCAGACTCGACACACCGCTCGTGTTCTTGTTCCGCTTGGTACCGCAGGCCTTACCCAGAGCCTGCGTGAGGGGCTAGAGTGCCCCGCAGCACAGAAGTACGGTGATACCCACCTTAAACGTTTCGTTTCAAATGTCATTTTCTCTTCAGCCCAGCCAGTGAACGAGGCCGTTAAGGCAGATCACAGAACAGAATCACAGAATCACTTCGGTTGGAAGAGACCTTCAAGATCATCAAGTCCAACCATAAACCTATGCCAAACCCACCCCTAACCCATGTCCCTCAGCACCACGTCTGCCCGGCTTTTAAACACCTCCAGGGATGGCGATTCCACCCCCTCCCTGGGCAGCCTGTTCCAATGCCTGAGAACCCTTTTGGGAAAGAAGTTTTTCCTAATATCCCACCTAAACCTCCCCTGGCACAACTTGAGGCCGTTTCCTCTTGTCCTGTTGCTTGTTCCTTGGGAGAAGAGATTGACCCCACCTGGCTATAACCTCCTTTCAGGGAGTTGTAGAGAGTGAGAAGGTCTCCCCTCAACCTTCTCTTCTCCAGGCTGAACAATCCCAACTCCCTCAGCTGCTTCTCATGAGACTTGTTCTCCAGACCCCTCACCAGCTCCGTTGCCCTTCTCTGGACACGCTCCAGCACCTCAATGTCTCTCCGATGCTGCGGTGCTCAAAACTGCACACAGCACTCGAGCTGTGGCCTCACCAGCGCTGAGTACAGGGGCACAGTCACTGCCCTGCTCCTGCGGGCCACGCTGTTCTTCATACAGGCCAAGATGTTACATTTTCAGCTACTTGACCGACTATAATAGCTGGGATCCTGTTTTAAAAATACAGAAAATTAACATCAACCTGAATTAGTAGAAATAAGGCGTATTTTGTTGGTTTCCGGAGTTCATAGGTGTGTTACCTTGTTCCATCTCGGATGTCTTCCAAAGCTCTAAACTCTGGCTGAGTCAAACCAATCAAAATGGGTTTTTTTCCAGGCTTTCTGAATGAACAGCCATGTCCTCTTTAAGGCTATGTGTTAATATATTGGTGGAAAAATCTTGCGTTTCCTTGCCCTCCCTCCCTTGAATTGTTTGTCCTTGTGAAAAGGCTGTCCGTAGGGAGAGAAATTTATTAGCTTTCCAGCTTTTGAGCTGTTCCTTCCAACAAACCCAGTGTTTTAAAGCCCCGTAACTTTTGCTGGAGGAGGAATGCAGGCGGCTAATCGCGAGATTGCTTTTTGTGAGCTTTTTAGGGAAAACTGTCAAAGGCCTGCCATGGACTCGGTTACTCAACCTGCTTTTTTGCAGCTTGTTTGGCAGTCAGCGCCCTTTAAAATGCTCTTACGTTCAGCTGTTCTGTGACAATACTTGTGCCACAGATTTAGTATTCATCAGGTGCACCTAACAGTATTTAGGCCTAATGGACTGCAACTCACTTTGCTGTACCGCAAATGTTAATAAATTCTCTTCTGAAATGTCCATTTAGCTGCCTTCTCTGAAGATGCTCTTGCATGAGGTTACCTTAGAGGAGAAAATCGTGAGCCTTCTGCTCTCGATAGTCATATCAGTACTGAAATATATTGAGTTAGGTGACTGATATTTTGGGGTCGTGAAATTGTGGCTCGCATGTGTGTCTTCTCTAGCAGAGCACAGCTTTGCCTCTCTGCGGGTGCTTCGCTCCAGGCGGTTAAGCTGAGCAGTTATTCTTTGCTTGCTCTAGCTATTGTGCACATCCTCTTTATCTCAGAAGTAAGAAAAAAATTTAAATGTTTATATGAATAATTTTTAATAAGCCTCTTTACCGATGGTACTAAGGGCTGCTTATTTGAGTGTTTTTAAATTTCCAGGGAATTAACGTGAATTTTAAATACTTGGAAGTCCTTCAAACTGTGGGTTTCGTTTGGGGAATTGCCTAAATGGATTCACTTCTGGGATGGTAACGCATTTTAAGTACTTAGGGGAATCTTGCTCCATCAGGTTGACAGTGATCGTAGCAAGGTGCCCCACGAGATGGGTTTGGTCATACCAAAGCAGAAGGTTTGTGGGTGCATCTAAGCAAATTAATTTAGAAAGTGTTTGTGGAATATCACTGTTCTTAAAACCTTCCCACTGCCGGTCTGCTCCAGCATTCAGCTAATAACGCCAGCGTAACATGGAGGCTGCAGTGCCGATTAACGCGGGTTATTTGTGTCCTGAAAAGGTGAATGCTAAATAATCAGCTTGTTACTAAAGGCATCTTGCTGTCGAGGCCCTGCAGTGTGGCGTATTCTTGCTCACCTTCACTCCTCGCAACACAATCCCGGAAACAAAGTTAGAAAACGGTGAACGATCACCTCCGCCCTGGCTGCCGACTGCGCCGAATTGCTTCTCCAGCGCGCTCGGGTGTCCTTCTGTCGTCTTGGTACTGTAAAAAAGGGACCGTGCCCTTGTACAGATGAAAAATTTGAAATGTACACAATGACTTTGACACTTTTTTTTTTCCAAGGAAGTTTTCTCCTTCGCAATAGGCCTTGGCTTGTTGCCTGAACAGGGGAAGTGCCTCGCTGAATTGCCTTGGGTAGCTGATAACGCTGTTGCCTAATAGCGCCAATAAAGAGGGAAATGTTTCTCGTGATCCGGTTTTATAAGGGCTCCAGCAGCAGCACCAGGAGAGTGGGGCGTATGTCATCCACTGCGCAATAAAAGAGCCATTTGCTGATGAGGTAATCGGGCCTGAACTACTGTTTTTTAATTTCTTTAATTGAATTTGCTTGTGGAAAATTAAGAGCAGGCGATCAAAAATTCATGAAGTGCTGAGATCAAATAGAGGAAAAAGCAAGCAGATTTATGTCAGATCATACCAACAAGAAACGTCTTGATGAATTTCTTTACTGAAGAAAGGAAACTTTCTCACATTAAGGTGAATTATGGCTTCCATCAATATTCTGGTAAAAGGAATAAAATATTCCTGAAGAGCTTTCTGATTAAACTTCTCAAGATGAAAGTTGAAGCTCTATTTATGTAGGTTCTCGTTAGTGGTTGGGTTTTATGAAATGAAGAAAGAAATAATGAATAGGATAGTTTAAACAAATGATACATTTCACTTTTACTATCCAGGAAATCAGGTATTTTAAAATATTTATAGTTTAATTTTCATTTAGCACCAGTGCGTATTATTCAGCAAAGTCAACTGTCCTTGGCTGCTGCTCAGTTGTGTACGGGGTGAAGGGAGAAAGCTTTATCTGAGCTGGTTTGAGTTACAGAAAATTAATTTGCAATATGGACATGAAAAATGCGATAGCTCTTAAATAAATTTCAATGCTGCAAAAATAATAGAAAGGAAAAAGGCATATTTCTGTGGCTCCAACACAGACTACTACTAATATTAGAAGGAGAAGGGAGATGCTGTTACAGTTGTGACTCAGGCTTGGGAAACTTTTGCTTGGTTTCCAAACGGGGAGCCGTACAGCTGCGGGACAACGCGGACAAAACATTGGTCAGGGATTTTTTTCCAAGTCATGGTCAGTTTAGGAAACCTGCGCTGAACCACAGTGGGTGAGATTTGATTGGCTTTTATTGTCGGTGAAGAGCTGGCAAGATGAGCAAAGAGAAAACGGCTGTCAGCTGGTACTTGCTTGGGTCTCAATTTCCTGCCTAAATCTCGAGGCAGGGATGCTGCCCGGAGCTGGGCTGAGGGATCCGGCAGCTGCTCTTGCTCCGAAGGGGAAGGAGCGGCTCCTCCCAGGCCTGAGCTGCCGTCAGGGAGGGGAAGGTTGCAGGTGGGTGCTGGGATGGTCCTACAGGTGCCGCCGGCAGCAGGCGTTGGGATACCGAGAGCCCCTGGCAGCCCAAGGAAGCTCTGGCTTCCCCTTGCCTCAGTGTGCTCCCCTGCTCAGGAAGGTAAGTAGGTTCCTAACCCAGCAAAACAATTCCTTCTTCTTTTTATCTTTTTCCTGGCTTGATTTTCAGTCGTTTTGGGGCACCGAGCTGGTTTACCGTCCAGCCAGACCAGTGCCAGCGCTGGCTCAGGGCGGGCGATGGGAGCATTTAGGGCAGAGATGGGAACGTTCCCCGTTCTGTAGCAGCAAAGTCTTAATTTGGTTTTTTGTTTTTGTAATTTTTGTTTGGTTTCTTGTAAAGATGCAATTATGCTATCCTGTAAAACCAAGTCCGAACAAGAGCATTTTAGGTGGTAGAGTCCAGGTGGCTGCAGTCTCAGCGTAACGTTTGCTGTCGCCGAGAGGCCAGGCTGGCCCGAGGGTTTGAGGTTCCTTTTGGTTTGGGTTGTTTTCTGGGAGGGAAATCCCTGAGCGGACTCTCGGGGCGGTGCTGCCCCGTTGCAGTGACGGGGTGAGCTCGGTCCCCGCTTGGCCACCGTCCCCGCTTCCCTCTCCTGCCCCAACGCCAAACCGAATCCGCCCTCGGTGCTCCTGGGAGGCTGCGCAGCTTTATGGGAGCGCTAAATCCCCGCGTGAGGCCAATAGAGCAGTCACCCTCGAGGCCGTATATCTCAGCCACCACGAAGCAGCAGAACTAATAACATCATTCTTCCACCTTTTCTTTTACAAGCAAGTGCCCTTTAAGGAGGAGTCCCTGGGCTGGCTTTTGTTAAACTTTCCTGATAGGGAGCATATGAATGCCCTCGCTAATAAAAAAAGGTTAATTTCAGAACTCCTCAGCTTCCCTGTTTCTAATATATCTAATTAGAAAGGGAAGAATTTACATCTTTTCTGTAATTGGTCCTTAAATCATTATCAAAATAATTTAGCGGCCTCCTTAAACTTACTTTTAATTACAAGGTCTATTGCCTTGTTAAGTTATTAACACAGAAAATCACTAATCTTGGCAATCTCCTATCTTTATTAAAATGAAAATACAAAGGTCGTGTTATCCTTATCGAGGTGGCCTCATTGAGGTTTTATTAAAAATTAAGTGAAACCGCATGTAATAACTTTGTACTATCTGTAAACAATGTTGAAATGGATGCAATTAAGCTATTTAAGGAAGCTGTTGGGGTTAAGAACTGAAGTCCAGGTTCGCAGGTGGACCAAGGATGCTGAAATGCTTCAAATTCAGATTACATTAATTAGGAGACTCTTACCTTTGTTAGTTGCAAAGCTGAGACTCCCCAGCTAGCTCTGCAGGGCAGGGGAATTGTCTTGTATATTTTTTCTAGCACCTTGCTGGCTCTCGCCTTCCCGTGCCACGTGGTGACTCGTGCTGACTGAGGGAGATCCCTTCTGTCCCTGCGTTTATTTACTGTTTGCCAGAGAGGGAAATGGTCGTGTTCTCCACGTAACTGTTCCCCCTCTGCAAGTGGGGGACGGTGAGTCCAGCTTTCAGAAGTACCTCCACACCGTGGTTTCCTGCATTGCAGCAAGCCGTGACCGCTCACTTTAGGATGCGTCTTTTAAGGTTAACTCGTGCTTATTCTTAATAGTTCTGTTAAGTTTCTAAACTAACTTCTAACAGGGTGACGGTTCTTGAGCTGCAGTTGCTGGGGTGAGAACCAGATGATTACCCTTTATAAAGGTGCAAAGGGTTTTCGGTGCCTAAGAATTGGCCTTTCAGTGTTAGCTGACAAATTCTACCAGTTCATCTAATTTCTTAGCTTAATTTCTTAGCTTTAATTGCTAATGTGGGCTGACTGTGAATCCCAGCAGCTGGAATGCCAGCGGGAATGTTCTGTGTTGCTTCAGGAGGGGAAGTAGGTGGAAGTAAAGGGCGTTAACAGCATCGTGCAGAAATTGAGCCACAGTTTCCCCAGTAGGGGTGTTACATTTTCAGTATCATTTATGGGAAAGATTTTCTGCCTTTGACTAGGTGCTCTCTAGAGGAGGAAAAGCGTCCTCGATCCTACCCGAGTACAGAGGGTTTGGGCTGGATCCCACCACAAAATGACAAAAAGGCTTTGTGACACGTTACCTTAGTGGTGCTGGGGCAGTTTGAGGGGCAACCTTCTTTTGGGCTCTTCGTTACTACGAGTAGCTTAATTTAAGATCGGTGACTTTACACAGAGGTGGCTGCGGCGGGCTCAGACGTGGCAGTTGGGTGACTCGAGGGGAGGTGGGACCATCTGAAGCTCTTTCACTGTGGCTGCAAGGTTTGCGACAAGGTGTTGAGATGCTGGTTGGCTTTGACCAAAAAGCTTGCTGGAGGCTCGCCAGCTGCGGGACGGTCCGCTGCCAGGCTGTGCAGATGTGCCTGTCCGGGGTCTCCTCTCCTGCCTGGAACCAGATGGAGAGGGTCCTTCCAGAGAGTAGTAAGATGTAAATATTTATGGGTCCTGGTACCATCCTGGCTCTGAGTAAGCAGTGGAAAGCCCTGGAGCAGCTACGTATGCTGTAGGTACTGCACGCCCCGGCTGCTCGTGGCTGGCGCCTGCGGGACAGGCTCTTCTGCACTGTGTCAGAGATGGAACTACAGTCTCCTTGGATGTGACATTACAGGAGTCCCAACTTGCTCCTTTTGTCAGCGCCGTGCCTGATTTCTCACTCTGCAGCTCAAGAAATTGCAAGAGGTTGGGTGCACTCCTCTGACTCTCCTTCTTCCCACTTCCTTGGCAGTCGTGTGCCGGTGCGACAGGTTTAGGGGAGTTTTGCTGACTCAGGAGGTCTCCTGCCCATCCAGGTTGGAGGGTCCCAGGAGCCTGAGCCCTGTGTGGGGAGGTGAAGCTGGGAAGTGTGCGTTTCCCTTTGGTGACCTGTGGACGCACGTGGTGCCAGACGGAGCATCGGAAACGCGGCTGATCATTCCTTGTCATCCTTGGTCTGCAGAAGGAGCTTATTTTTAAAAGAAAGCCAGGACAAAGGGCTGGGTGGTTTCTTTATCTCCTCAGCCCAGAAAAGCCCCATGCTTGTCCCTTCTCATTCCAGTGTGAATATTATGGATATCACAGTACAAATGAGACGCGTTCTGCTGCTGGGTGGGTGGTGGCTGCGAGAACAAGAGGATCCTTCTGTCTTCCATGGCGCTTGCCCGGAGCACTGCCTGCTCCCTGCCTGGGACTCCGCAGTGGGAGAGCAGATAAAGCATTAAATGAAAGTTGAATTACAGAAAGAATTCAGTGGTGAGGCAGAGGGAAGGTATTTTAGCTGGCAATCGAGCTTACCTTGCTGGTGCTGTGAAAGCATCATTGCTGAGGACAACTTTTCTCTAAGTAAAACCCAGAAGAAAAATAATAACCTGTTTAGGTATTGAAATAATTTCTTTTCCCCTTGCTTTTCCTGATGCTGCCCTGCTTTCAGAGTAGCAGCCAGCAGGGGGGAGTGTGACTGCGCTGTGCGACGCGGCTTTCCGGCCAGCAAAAAGCTGGAGAAGTGCAAAAGAAGTTCAGAAATGAGTGTTGGGATGTGGGATGCCTTCAGACATACGCTGACAGGGCGAGGCAGTCGGCGTGATCCCGTAAAGCATGCGCCTTCACTTTCAGCTGCTTGCTGGGGGGACGAGGCAGGATGGGGCTGGACCCCATCGTGCCACCGAGCGTCTGAGGGTGCTGGATCCCCGCGGATGCGGTGGTGGGATGAGGCCGGAGGGGCTGCGGGAGCCCCTCTGCTCAACGAGGTGAGGAGGTGAAGCGGGGTACTGGCCCGTAGCCGGTCCTCCACGGTTCCTGCAGCGAGGCGACAGAGGTGCCGAGGGATGCTTACCTACTCTTCTTAGTTTAATTTAAAAACCCCCTCAAGAAACTGAGTTGAGTATGCTCTTCTCGCAGTGCGTTCCCAAACCCGTTGGGGTTTTTTCACCCTGAAAAATGTGCATCTCTAACCGAATAACAGAATCATCACGATCTGTCGTATATTAATCCTTCCGAGCTGTAATAATATGTTTATAAGAATAAAAATACTCTTTAGTTTTGTGGGGCTCGGCAAAATAACCTCCAACTTTGAAATCACAGAGATTTTTTTCTCTAACTCTGGGGAAAATAAATCTGTTTCCTCAGCCCAACGTTTGTTTCTGTTGTTGTGCAAGAAGAAAACATTGGAAAGCAAAGGCACGGATCTCCCTAAATGTTACTGCATGGTAACAGAAATATATAAAAAGAAAAGATGTTGCTAATTATGGGATTATAATATGATGAATTTTACCTGACAGCATCTAACCTTTTCCAGAGCAATATACAAATGATTGCAACGTGCTTGAGTAAATACAGATTTAGAAATACGTTACCAAAGCACTAGTTAATAGATTAATTGCGTGCATGCTGCTGCTACCCATTTCTTTGTTGAACTTGGTGTCTGAAAACTGGTTATTTTATATATGTAAATAGTTTGCTTGCCTAATTACCTGCTTAGCCATTTCTCCTTCCAATTACACACGTGCGCAGTCATCGTATGGGAATTGCTAATGCCCGTGGAGGTGCAATGTTGGGCAAGGACAAGTCTTAGAAGAGGTGGGAGAGGCTCAGAACAGAGAAGAAATATTTCTCCATGTGAGAAAGACACAAAAGTTCCCCAGCTGACGGTTGCATGCACTCGGGTGTTCTCCAGTTCAGTTCTTCTTCCTTCCCCAGGGCTGAAGGAAATGCTAAAGTGGCCACTGCTGAAAATGACCCCCCAGACCAGAGAGCGTCACTGTGGGATTTGTACATCTTCTGCAGTATCCATGTGCCATCCTTTCTTTCTCAAGTCTCTACATGCTCCGTACGGGTCCTCCGATGGCTATTGAGCCATCAAAAGCCATCTGAACCTCTCTGAGGGCTGTAGAAATGCACAGATGCCGTATCCAGTGTGTAACATCTAGGAGCAGGAGAGCGTCTCCCATCCCTTGTCCTCAGAATCCCAGTCCCAGAGTGACTAAAACCAGCCCCGTACTGGTGATTCACCTTCGTGTTTACAGCAGCAATTAACTTCTCTTGAAATGGACTGTGACTCCCACCAGGGAGTGCTCAGAGCAGAGCTCTGTTCATGTTCAGAGGACCCTGATATACCTCCAAAGCCTGTCAGTCCTTCATACTAGTCCTCTTTATGCTCCCTGCAAAAAGTAAAATATAAAACTTAAAACACTCATTAAATCGGTGCAGTCATTAACATGCTTCTTTTCCCAAGATTAGGGTGGCTGACTTCCTAACAAAAGTTAATCGCAACTACTAAAAGAAAAGGAAAACGACCACCCTGGCACCCACCAGGCCTCCTGGTTCACTTCCCAGTTTATTCCTCTGTAACATACCAGTTCTAGAACGCAGAGCAGGATCCAGGGGTGGAAATATCAGCAGCAGAGATGGTTTCTGATTAAAAATATACCAGTGAGACTTCGGGATAGTTTGGAGATGACTCAATGTTTAAGAACCAGTGGTTCAGCAGCAGCACCAGAGCGGTATTGGATGGCGACTCATGATTATTCTAGCTCTTGTCTTAAATATTTGAAACTGCTCTGCATAAGCTGAATAGCCTCAGACATTTTGCACTGAGATTAGCTCATTTATATTATTCATTTAATAGAAGTGCTGTAGCTCCTTTAGGCCTCTCTGGTTTCCATCTGGTGATGGACGTGGGAGTGACATGGTGCCTGTTCCTCAGGGTGAGGTCGGTAATGGTTTATGTAGTCCTGTGAGGAGCAGGGAGCTGGACTCGATGATCCTTATGGGTCCCTTCCAGTTTGAGATATTCTATGATTCTAAGGTCTTGTAAACTTCTCAGGTCCTGGTATTACTAGTGGTCATGATAAGGGTCCTACCAAAGCTCCCCGTGGGGCTCTCAACTTACCCAAGACAGGCTGTGTTCCAAAGGCAGGAGGAGAGTGTGAGTGATGATCGTAGGAAAGGTTTGGTGCCGTGAACACAGCAAGATCAAACGAGTCTACGTATTTCTGTCCAGTTCCTCAATACATTGAGTGTTAATTCCTTCTCTATGCAGAATTGCAAACAGATGCTTGGGTAATAGAGGGCAGAGGTTTTAGACATGATGGTCCAGGCTCTGAGGCTGTTACTCAAGCTGGATTATACCCTATTTCATAAGCAATCCCACCAGCTTCGGTACAATAAACCAAACAGTATTCAAGGGGGGGGGGGGGGGAGGAATATAGCCTGAATTAAACTGAGCACTGTGTGCAGCACTGTAAATGAAACTTGTTCCCATTGAGATGCCACTGACAGCTTGTGCTGGAGGTGCGGCAAGGACAAAGTGGGCTTTGCTTCTTTTTGCCAGATGGTCTCATTTTCGTTTGGGTTTACAGCGCTCTTTCGCCCTTGCTCTGAGTCACTTGTGTGATTAGCGCCAACAGTTTCTGCAGGAGGCTCCACTGAGGGCGAGGAGCAAAGTGGAAACGTTCTGGCTGTGTGAGGAAATAAAAGAAAACGCAGAAACTCAGGGGGTGGTTTGGCTGCTTGGCGCTGGTTTGAGAGCAGGGCGGATGTGGTTCGCCACGGGGAGGGATGCCCTGTTGGGGGCACGGGTGGGAGCTGCTGTGGTGTGACTATGAAAGGAGGAATCTTTGTGGCATCTCGCCACTTCTTCTCTGCAGTAAACAACCGTCTCCCTTCAACTCCCGGCGCTTGCTGCGCAGCGTGGCTCAAATTGCCCTGTTGGCTCAGGGAAAGCGTTGCCTGCGTTCCCCTTCAAATTAGGGAAGCCGTCTTGGAAAGATGGAGCTACATCCGTGTTCAGGGCAGGTAGCTCTTGCACAAGCATTCAACAAGCAACTGGGGTTGAGAGTGCTCGTGCTGCACCAGCAAACCCTCCTCAGGCTGACATACCGCTCCTAAGCCCGATTTTAACCCCCAGCCCCAGGATTATACAGCTCGACCACCTTGATCATGCTGGGCCTTAGTTTGCTGTTAGGAACCCAACAGCGAGGATGGCATTCAAATAAAGTAGCTAGTTTTTCTATTTCGGGACAAGATTTTCTTGGAATATTTACTCTAGAGGTGTTGATGGAACCAGCACGTTCATGTCAAAATGTCTGACAGACACGTTGCTTTTCAAATAACCCTTTGCTCTTGAGATACTTAAAGGCTTTTCCAAACATATTCTCCTATCTCTGGGGATATAATCTGCTTGTTTCACTTCTGGTCTGCCAAAGGCTGTCTTTTTGCTTTTGGGTGAGAATGTCACAATTTCTTCCATTTGGTGACCAGGACGTTTGCAGATTTTTATACATTTACTGTTTGTTGTGGAAATCACCGTTCAGATAGAGGTCTTCACTACAAAAATGATGTAATGTATCACCTAGTGCCATCAAATCTCTTAGGAAAAAAAAAAAAAAAGAAAGAAAATCCCAAACCCTCAAATATTTTCTCTATTGAAGACGCACAAAAGCCCGTTGCTTCTAGCAGTGTTTTAACCCCCTGAGAAAAGTGCAAGAGCCAACAGTTTTCAAAGTTATTGCGTTTGCTGTAAATGCTCCGATATTAGAGTTGCATGTGGAAGTATGCAGGTGTCGTACAGAAAGACGAGAACCCTCACCTCGCTGGATTTGTAATCCCAAAGAGATTTTTGAGCCTTTGATGCCGCCAAGTGATGCAAAGCGTGAGGAACTTGCACTTGGCTTTCAGCCGTCCCAGTGGAAGCGTGGCTCAACTGCAATCTGACAGCGGAGCCTCTTCCTCCTCTTTGCCCCTCGGGGAGTGATCCAGACCCGTCTGCTGAGCGTAACTGCCACAAAACTCCGAATTTCAGGAACACATGCCATTTGAAAGTTGCAAAAATATATAGTTGAATCGCGTCCCCTCCGGTAACAGTTTCTAGCGTTTTATCGCGTTTCAGGGCTTACATGTGGCATTTTGTCTTTCCCTTTTTTTATGCAAACTAACACTTTATTTATAAAGATAAGAGAATT
Organism: Chionis minor; assembly: GCA_013398295.1. NCBI lineage: Eukaryota > Metazoa > Chordata > Aves > Charadriiformes > Chionidae > Chionis > Chionis minor. Next base: position 316,087 of record VZSF01011373.1, read on the forward strand.
ATGAAACCTCTGGAGAAAGGCCGTATTTGTGGTGCTAAATTATGCAGTAGCCCTGCCAGTGAAGCGTGTGTTCATGAACAGCAAGACGTGACACGTACTTTATTTGATGCCAAACTGAAAGACCAGCCTTCCCTTGTCCGTGCCGCTGCTCCGCGCATCCTCGTTAGGCAGCGGGATGTGAGCCCTGCGGGGAGCGCAGCCTGGCGCGGTCCCCCGGGAGGGTCCGAGGGCTGGGACCACAGCCCCATCCTGGCAGCGCTGCTGCCTTCGGGGCTTATTTCCAACTTCTGTACCTAATGACGGCCATCTGGGCTTGGGTGTGCTGTCATGTACCCGGAGCCACTTACAAAAACACAGCGATAAAATTGCAAGATGCCTGCAATCTGTTTGTAATCTTCTCCCGAATATCACCACCTGCATCCCGCCACTGAAAGACGTAAATACTTCCTCCTGCGCAGCGCGGCTAAAACTTTCCCAAGGCTCCATTGCCAAGCGAACAGGTTTAGTTTTGCAAATGTTGTCAAGCTGGCTTTTTTTCTTTTGCTTCCCTTCCCCCCTCCAAGAATGAAGCTTTTACCGCACCCTCCTTCCACCTCCCCCCTTTTGGCTTGCTTCTTTTTCCAGGGAGCCTGTTCAAAGCTCATCCCAAGGATTTACAAAGCCCTGGGAAACCCTGGGTTACGGCTGACCCGGAGGCCCTAGAGCAGACGAGATGTTTTGCAGCGAAATTGTGCACAACACCTGACTTAATTCTGTATTACAGAGGGGGAGAGAGACTGTTAAATTAGGTATGTGTTTTCCAGTCCACCCGGGTGTCTTCTCTGGCTGTAACACAATCTGAATCTGAGGTAGGGAACTGGTATGAGCTATGAATACATTTATTGCAACGATAGCAATGGGATACGTAGAATGTGCACGCAATAAAAATATGGATGCCTTCCAACTGCTGTTGGCAAAACGCTTGATTTGGTTGAGATTTATCGTAACAAATCATCTCTGCTGGAGGTAGGCTTTCAAATGCCTGCGCTGCCGTACAGGCTGTCTCCCGAAGAGCAGCAGTCGCGGTGGTGGGGCTGAACTTGTGACAAACTGCAGAAAAGCTCATCCTCTGTGACACTTGCAAAGCGGCGACGTGCCTTTCGTTTGCAGTTCTCTAATTTCCTGCGAATAATTTTATTACAGGGTTGTCCAAAGGCCTAAGCCCAGCTCAGAGCTGTGATGTACCGAACAGGCTTTCATACCATGAAAAAAAAAAAAAAAACCCCAAAAAATTAATCTGGTACAACTCAGTGCATCTCTGTGACTTTCTACAGCTATCTAGTCTGTGCAAAATATTCCAGCACTTTGCTCTCCCTGCCTCTGACCATGATCTTTGCATGGTAATTTGTATTTTGGGGTGGTTGCAGCGTCTGATTTATACCCACGCAGCTTAATCTTAGAAGGAAATTAACACTTCTGTGGCAGCATCATTTACAAGGAATAGCATGCTTCTTGTCTAGATGATCATCATTGCTGTGACTAATTAACACAGCATGCTTAGTTGCTTTGTGCAATTGAGGGTGGAGTTCCATTTACCTCCAGTTAGACGCGGGGGAGCCTGGTGAGCCCCCACTGTACAGAGTCACCCCGGGGCTGTGCCGGACATTTTGGTGATGGCAGAACTGCTATAGGGAGTTTGGCACCTGAAACTATTTCCTTTAAAAACTCCCCCAAGGCTGAGCATTCAGAATATTTGATTAGCCGAAAGCCGTAACACGTCAATCACGTGTTGCCTCCGATTCTGGGTTTAAAGGGCAGAGTTATTCCTGAAGACTTATTATTAAAGGAAATTACTAGTACGGTTGGCTCAGATCTCACTAAGAAACAAGATTATAGATGAGTAATGTTACCATGGAAAGCCAAACTCTTTAATCATACCCCAGCATGTAGTAATAGAGTTTCGAAAGCCACGCTGCCAGAAAACTTAACAAAACCCAGGTGTTACGTAGATATTTTAATATTAGCAAACACTCAAGGGAACTTTTAAATGGTTGAATTCGTCATGGGGCTTTGCAGCTGCAGCAGCAAGTCCTCGCGTCTGTCCTGCATGTGTTTGATATGTATGTAAATGGCTGCACGGCTTCACAGGGCGATGAAGAATTAAATCCTACGGGAAAAGCCACCCCAAACTACCAGATTCCCTGAAATTAGGAAGTTCAGAAACACACTGCCCCACAGAGGCTGCTGCGTTTTCTGCTGGTTCCAGTTCACAGCTGCAGTGCGTGTTACTGGTTTGGTGGTGTTCCCTAAAGAGCAGGACTCGAGCATGTTCTTGCGCTAATCCAAATCTGAGCTAGACAAGACTTGCGGCACAGTGATGGAAACCATAGGCCTGTTGTCTTCAGAAACCTCTTCTGAACAAAGGGACAGGGTTCACCTGGGGAGCCAGGGTGCACGAATGATGTCTTCCTCCTATACAAATGATGTCTCAGCACCTCTTTCCCCTCTGAAATCATGGGTTTTGTGCTTGAGATGTGCCAGAGCTATCATGGAATCTGTTAGGAATTCTAACAGTGGTCTGTTAGTGGTGGTCTAAAATGGTGGTCTAAAATAGTGGTCTAAAAATACTATACAGGGAAGGAACAGTTTTTACCTGTCTCTGCCCCTGTCTCTGGGGCTTTAGGTTGGGCGCCTTTTCTTGCATCTGAGAGGAGGATTCACATCAAGGAGGACAGAGAGTAAATTACAACATCTTCCTCCTTGGTGACACGATTCACAGGTCCCTTAACGTCCTCCATGAAGGACTTCTGCCTGGAGCTCCCCAGGAGCTGTGCAGACCCAATGTTTCCCTTTGCCCTGGGGTAGGTTGGCCTTGTTTGCTTCCCAAATTTGGGCCTCTTTGGAGGAGCAGCAAGAAACTGCCGTGACAGGTCCCTGCTCCGCAGTGGTGGTTCTCAGCTGAAGACCCGCAGTGTGGGGATCTAGGTAGAAAGTGGTTGGATTTACTGAATGAACCTGTCTTATCCCATCATTGCTGGAAAACAGATATAATTTGCCAACGGTGACTTACACCAGCAGAGTTGTTGCTTGTTTTTTTGCCCAGAGAGAAAGTGAAGGAGAAGGAATAGTCACTTGCAGCCAGGTGACGGCCAGGGATTAGGAGATGCCAATGCCAAAGTTCAGGCATGGACAGATCAGAAGTTTTGGCTATGGTTTGGGGCAAGAAGTCACCCCAGTGAACTTCTACCCAGTGGGGTAGAAGCCAAGAGGATGGGCTAGAAAACTGTGCTTATTCTAGTGGAAAAATGTCTAATATCCATGTTCTGAATAGACAAAAAACCGTGATAACCCACAGTCCCCTCTTTATTTAGAACAAAATAGTCTCAAGTTCCGATGGAGCCAGGATAAATTGGCTTTTACTGTCCCCCGTAAATCAAGGCTGAGTGAAGAAGAAATCGCATCATTTGGGATTTCCTCATGTTGTGGTGGCACAATGAGAATGACTCACTTGGCCATTTTATTATAGCCACTGGCAACCAAATGTAAATTATATACTTAAAAAATGAAGCCGATAAAAAGCAAGGAGATTTAAGTAGGAAAGTGGCACATGGCAGTCAGATTTAAAGCCGGCTGGAGGTTATGTAGTGGCAATGAGATTAGGAAACCCAAAGAGAAAGCCCTGGGACATAATAGAGCTGATTTGTTATGGGTACATAGCTGAAATAATAATAATAAAATTCTATTCTGCCTGTTGCCACACTCTTCTCCTGATCTCATAACGTTAATAAGATCGTAATGAAATGCTGGCGAATTTTGGTCTCAGTCATAAAACTTGAAGGGCGTGCTCTGGTCGTCTTCTCCTGAATGTCATAAGGCAACGCTTCTCCACGCTGCAGACTGATAATAGTTTCTTCTCATGCAATCAAGTTATGAATATTTTGATGCATGTTCTCTTAGTCAGGATTTAGTGCCTGAACTGTGATCAGTGTCAGTAATGAGATAATACCTTTCTTTCCCCTTCTCCCGTCTGTGCATAAAGAACAAATATTATCAAATACAGCAAAGGGGTGAGTTTGATGGGAGCCAGGAGAACTTTTGATTGTATTCCTTTGAAGGAAGCCTGGTGCTCAGACCTGTCTGTGGACGTGTGCTGATACCTTATGGATGTGTGCTAGTAATTTCCATGATGGAAAAAAATAGTCTGTTGTCTGGGAAGACATTTCTTGGTCTGTTTGATTTGGGTTCACGTTTCCTGAGCTCCAATTTCTGAACCCCATGGATCTGGGAAACAAAAAATGAGAGCTGTTGCAAATGGATCAGTGCAGAAGCTGGTGTAAAGAAAATATAGACAAGTTTCTTTCAAAGAGTTAGTGCAGCTTGTGAAATCGGATTCACGGCTCAACAATGTGAGCAAATGCATGGAGAGGCCGTGCCTAATCCCAAATGCTCTTGGAGTCCAAGAGCAGTCGCTCATGGATTTCAGGCTCGACGGTCAGACTGTTACAGACTCACTGATGCTTATAACTGGTGCCACTTAATCTCTTTGTCATTCACTTCTGAGTAATCCCCGTTAGGTTAGAGAATAGCTCTAGCTTTTAATTGCTCCTTTTACTCCCAACTGTGGAGGGATGCCTTCATTCCTCTCTATCCTGGGACAGGATTACTGCCTCCTCCATGGCATGTGCCTGCCCAGACCACATCATGACCTGCATGGAGGAGATGGCCACAGCCAGTCTCATCCGCTCTTCTCTTCGTTCTGCTCCTGCTTGCAATTACAGAGATCCTACTACTACTTCATGCTTTGTAGAAAGAAGTAAACATATTCTGCTGCTGTTGCAGCCCAAGTGCATTGCTTGCTAGAAGGATTGTGGATGTAACTTCCAGGCTTATTCAAAGGGAAGTTGTGCGGCTGGAGGCAGTGGTGATGGTTGCTGGTGTTTAGATACCTCCATCTGTAGCTCTGCTCCAGGAGGGACGTTGTTAAGACACCAGGTTCTAATAGAAGTTCCTGCCTTGCTGGTATCAACAACGTTTTTATTAGATACTTCTGCAGCCTCACTCCGCCACGCTGCCTGTGCCGAGTGCTGCTGCAGAAATTCCAGCTATGCAAGGTGATGCTCTTGCAGCTGTGGAAAGTTTGTAAGTTGGTAGCATGACTGCTCCAGAGATGGTTTAAACACTTCTCCTGCTGCTTGTCTCTTCCTTTACTTTCTTTGTAAGTTCCTCCTTCTCCTTCTCCTTCTCCCCTTTTCCTTTTCCTCCTCCTCCTCCTTCTTCATCGTCATCTTTGTCGTCTCCTCCTCCTCCTTTTCCTCGTCCTTTTCCTCGTCCTTTTCCTCCCTCCCTCCCCTCCTTTTCTCACCTCTCTCTCTCTGAGTTACTGAACTGTGGACTTTTTGTTAGGCAAAGTGTGGGCCCCTGCCAGGTGAAGGACCCTGTCCCCTCTCCTCCTTTGCTTCAGAGACAGTTTGCACCCTGAGTTTGTTGGTTAAACCAAAAGGCAGAGAAACAGCCCCGTTACCTACTGCAAGCACTTAGCAACTAATCGGTGTTTCAGGGTGTCATTCGTTAATAGGCAAATGAAGGAGGAAAGTTTTCTTTTTGACCCCTGAAGATAAGACTAGATAATATCTTGTTGCTTAATTGGATGCCTGTCCAGTTTGAATGATCTGTTATGCCTCAGGCATGGCAGAGGAAAAGAAAAAGCCTGACCTGGGAATAACAGAGCCAAAAGCTGGAGCTTAGCAAAGAAAAAGGTTGTCCTTGTTGGATGTAGGTTTTCAGTTTTAATTATCGACGTAATGTTATCTCGAGAAAATCTTATTTTTTGACTAGTTAGTTAATCCCTGCCTGGTGCTAATGGAAAACTGTGTTTCTGGGAGGTTTGCTGTTGCACAGCTGAGGAGTAAGGCAATTAGTAGCAACACACACTAAAGCCGAGGCTCCAAACTTGCACAAAATGTTTAACGAGACAACTGGGATAGACAGGATCGGGAGCCAAATGCGTTGCGAGTTGCTTACTGTTCCTAAACAGAAAGCACGTGGTTTGGGGAGTCTCCCTGCTCTCTGCCCAGTGCCTCCCCGTGCCATTCTGGCTGCGCAGCGCCTCTCGGGGCCACGGCTGCTGGAAGCGGGGTGCTGGGATCAGAGCTGGGATCCCCGTCCAGATGTTGCGCAGAGCCGTGGAGCGTTTCCGCTTGCTGCCAGCTCTCCAGTCAGGCAAACAGCTTGGTTGTAAGCACTGGTTGGTAGAGTCAATAATTGATTTTTTCAATTCCTACCGAGATCGTGGCGATCAAATCCCTGGCAGCCTGGAAAATTTCAGGTAGAAGATCTTTTGTCTTGGAAACTGGTATTTTCTGAAGGTGTGTATTTAATTGATGTGGCTGTTATTTCAGTTGAAGGAAGGTGCGTTGTCAAATAAACACCCTACCTGCTGCTTTAGTCAGGACTTATGAATTCCTGTAATTCCAGGCTTGCACTGATCAAAAGAAACATGTACCACGTGGATCTTGACCTACACCCACCTTTGGGGTGCAGCTTCTTCACACTCGATTTTCTTCTGGTGCTGGAGGGAAGCTATTGCCCAACACTCACATGGTGATGCTTAATCCATGTCCATTGATATCACTGGGGATAGGAATCATTGTTCCTGGACCATTATGGGCTAGCTGGTGAGATGCATCATTCATCTGATGGTGTTCTGGATGGGAGTCCGGCTCTTCATCCCCTTGATGGTGGGATGAGGTTCAGGTGGCTGTTAGGGTTGAGATTTATGGTTTTCTTATTTTATTCTGGAGAATTTGGATAGGACTCGGAGGCACAGTGTGCTCCACATGTGTGTCCACTTCAGCTCGTGAGTGTTACAGGTGCTTACCAGTAAGAAAACATCCTTATTTTGGATGTTTTCACTACATATGTCTATGAGGTCAGGATTAGCCCCCAGTTTCCGACTGCCTTTGTGTAACGGTCTCAAAAATGACTTAAAATTATTGCTCTCAGGTTTCGTTCTTGTATGCAGCTTTCACAGTGGAATAATCTCTTTTGATTTTAATTATAGACCTGGGGTTCAGAAACAGTGCAGTCCTTGCAGCCATTATGATCTTTCTTCCTAGCTTCTACCATCTCCCCCAGCTGCCCCCCCCAGCAGCATTATTATAAACCTCAAACAAAAAATTTTCTTGAAAGAAATGACATGCCAGAATGAACTCCCAGTGTGTCTGTCTGGAAAAGTGGTTGACTCCCTAGCAGTAAATTGCACTGTAGTGAATGAGAGAGGCATTTCATAACTTGAAAATCGATGATTTTTTTAATAAACGTTAATATAGTCAAAGGAAATTCTGTGATCCAACTGTGCCAGCCAATGCAAGCATTAAGGTGAAGGGTCAATCAAGACATAATTTTGTGATCATGTAATTCAGAATGGCTGTGTATTCTTTCTAAACCACTTATTTTTTTATTGCTGAGGCTCTATTACGGATAGCCGTAAAATGCTGTTTATGCCTATTCATTCATTCTCTTGGTCCTTATTTAAAATACATTTTTTTACAATTCATTTTAAGCTGAAAACACGTCAAACTCTGCAGGTAATGAGTGTTAATAGGAAAACGCTCTTTAACTGCAGGCTTTCTCAATGCATTGCACATCAGTTGCTAATTGGACTTGGAGAAATTGCTGAAATATGTTTTGAATGTTGGGTTTGATCCACCGAAGCGTTCCTCTGGATCTGTGTCAGTGCCATCAATTGCTTGACATCTGGTCCCTTTCCAATTCCTTAAGCCCAGAATAGCCTCCACATCGTTTGGATTTGCAGAGCGCAGAATTACAAACTGGCTGCAAGTTGACAGAAGTGCTACAGGTCACAGCATGGACCAATTTAGTTTTTTAGTTTGGGTTCCGAAAGAAATGACACTTGTGTTCTCAGGCTGCCAGCGTAGATGCTTGCGTGAGGGTGGATCCTTTCTTCTTACAACTTTTGAACCTGTTAACGCATTTTAACTCTGTTTTCCAATAGCAGAGGCCTTGAAGTGATGATATTCCTACAAATTCAGTGGCAGCGGACAGAAAACAGAGAAAATCCTTTTCAGAGCTTTAGACTATGGGAAAGGCTGACGTGTTACCTCAACTCCTTGCTAAGTGCCAGGGAATCAGCAGAGGAGAGGGATCACCTTGCGGGGCTGCTGCAGGTGAGCAGAAAGCTTCCCCAAAGCTTGGGCTTTTGGGGGCAAACAGGAGCCGCGGTGGCTCTCGCAGAACCGCTTGTTTAGACAAAAAAGAGGAGAAGAGGTGGATTTTTTTAACTGAGCCACAAGCCCTGTTGCTTTTCTTAATTGCTGTAAGACATCTTTCACGCTCTCCATTTTGTCTTTGGATCCCTTGCCTCGGAGTAAAACCAGAGGTAAAACAATCTGAAGGATTGCACGTGTGCGCCTTTTTAACATCACTGGTCTGGTGTGCAAGGTTATATTTCTGGCTGCAGTGGTGTTTTGGGTGCATGTATTTTTTTCAACGCTCCATCTACACCGCAGCCTTGCAGGGGCTGTGTCAGCCAGCTGCTCGCCTTCCTCATCATCTCTTGGTTTATTGTTACTTCTAATACGCTCACAAGGCTGCTGGTTGCCTTCATCTTGCCTTTTTATTGCCTTGCTTATTTTTATCTTCATCCTGTTGTCTCTAAAGAGGTCTTTATAAAACAGTGTCTATCCGCTATGCACGTCTCTCTTTTATTAATAATTCATTAATCAATTTAGACTGGAGGAAAATAAAGGCACCAAAACCAACAGCTCGAAGTGATCACAGCTCGGGAACTGCGCTCTGCACATTTTGCACCTCAGGCTGCATCACTCGCTAGCGCTACCTGCAATACTCCTGCCAGAGATATCTGGAGGTCTTTCTTTGTAGATCTGCTTTAAAAAAAAAAAATAAAATAAAAGTGTTCTTTTTTTGTTACATGGAAAAATGTTCCCTGGGAAATCGATTGATATTGAGCAAAAATGGCACGGTGTTTCTGGAGCTAGTGTTTGATTTTTGCAGGGAAGCAGACGTTCAGGTGTGCGCTTACCGGAGTCTGCTGGGCAAAGCAATTACAGGTTCATCAAGAATTAAAATTCGCCAGTGACTGCGCAGTCATTTCACTGAAGCTTCTGGTAATAAAGTCAAAATTGTCTCGATGACATGTAGGAATTAATGCCTAATTCTGAGCAGGCAGCTTGTTTTTACGGCCAGTATCATTTGCCAGTTCCTTTTAATACACCTCAGAGAGGGAGATTTGGGCTTTGTGTGTGTTCCCCGGTGGGACTCGGTCTGAAGATGTCCTGTCCCATGCCAGGGCAGGACCTGGGTGCACATCCTCACGCTGCCCCTTGGTTTCCACAGGTGGTGGTGGGAGCATCCCATGGATATTGGCTGGGCAGTGGCTGGAGAAGGGATTGTGGCCACTGCTGTTGGGCTTATATCCAATTGCTCCAAAATAAGCACTGTCTAAAATCCGATGCTGTCTCTGCTGTTCATTTGGTGATGCTTCTTCTCCCCAGCTTCAGTTCTGCACAAACTCCTCCTCCCTGGCGTTTGCCACTTAATTGTTTCCAAAACCCCATTATTTTACCATAACCCAATTCGCTCTACGTGCCTCGAAGCTTCATGTTGAGCTTCACCTTTACTTCTGTCCTCCAGACAGAAAATACAAAGATTTGCTCGGTTCACCAATAACCTTCAGCGGGTTCGGTGCTAATCCTGCAGCGTTAAGGCAGTTTAATGCTCCACTAATTATTCGGGAGGCGTCTGGGAGCTGTGCATGGTAACGACTGCGCTGCTTATTCAATGGGAAGTAACTTCTCAGCACATTGTTAACCCCGGTTAATAAATGTTGTCTGGTCACCAAGGAGAGACTTCTCCCTCTAAGGAGAGTTAAAGCCTTTTCTTAGTCTGCTTCTGACCCAGAGTTTGCTTCCTCTAATCCTCCTTTTTGTAGGCACAAGGCAGTGCGCTGTGAATTAACGGAGCTTGAGCAACCCTCCGGAGGTGGATGAATCCCCAAATACGTAAGATGTTAAACAAGTTCCCATACTTCATCCAAGCTTCTGCCACTAAGTCACAGGAAGGGATAACATTATGAGTTTGTAATTTATTTCCATATTCTTTAATCGTATTTCAGTGTCTGTTTGGTTTATGACCTTTAAAACCACCTTAGATTTAGATTGATAAATAGGTGGCAAATAAATTTAGCAAAATAAGCAATTTCAGCCTATGGAAGGTCAGCGGAGGGCTGTGCAATCACGGCTTCCATTAATATGTTATATTTCAGTCAAAAGCTTTTAAACACTGAAGGTTTTTAGAGGGAAAACCTATAGCTTTGATGAATGGGTTTCTTCTAATAGCTGAATGGGAAATGAAAATCAAAGTGAGGGGAAAACCACCTTGTTTCTGAAGCAGAGATGAAGTTAGGCAGTGGGTTTTCCTACGGCATAGGGGCTGGAGAGTTGAGTGGGTTCGGAAAGGAGCAAATCACGTTTCAGCCCGTAAGGCCATTTGAATAGTCTTGTAAATTAGTTAATTGTCAGAGATTGTTTGTAATAACTGTTATTATTATCGACATGGGACTGGAGCAGAGGAGAGCCGCACAGGACATGTAAACTAAATAGGCGTCATTATTAGCAGATCTTAACAGGGAGAGAGAGAAGAGAGCTCAATGATGTTAATTCTTCATTTCCCACTGGCAGCTTTTCCGGCAGTGTCAGCCGAGGTCCGAGCTGGCCAGCCAGGGGATTAGGCTTCTTTGAAGAGGAAAAGTTTGTTAAATTAATTACTTGCTGCGTCCTAGCTCAGCTACATTCATAACCGTGTGCAGGGCTCCCCTTTTTCCAGGGGTGTAAGATGTCAAATAAATGGAAAAAGCAATGCAAAAGCTTCTTATGGGACTGAGGTGACCTTTTCTGCGTGTTTAAAGCCATGGAGCTTTTGTGTGGAGCAGGAACACGTATCTGCCGAACGCAGCGGTGAGAGAGAATCAGTACAGGAGAGATCCAGATGCATGAAAGCAGCACGTTAAAAGCTGAGTTAGAGCTTGTTGCTGATTCTCACAAAAGAGCATTTTTGCTACAAGTGGAGTTAAAAATCCATTTTTTAAAAAAATATGAAATAAAGTCAGTTGTTGCTTCTAAGAGCTGTTGCTTCTAAGAGCTGTGGGTCAGATCACTGGCCCAGATAAAACGACCTCGGATGGCTCCCGCAGGTCAAAGTAGCCTCAGAGATGGTGTGACGTGTGGGACCGGGAGCTGGGGCAGCTCCGTCCGCTGTGCCAGAGGCTGCTGGGGCGGGCTGTGGTTTGTCTCTCTCCAGCGGTGGCTTTGGTCTGCTCTGCCCTGGGGCTGACGGGAGGAGGTCTCACAGCCCCCAGCCCCAGGGAAGAGCAAGCGGAGATGGGAGATGTGCCCTTGCCCCATTCCTCTGGTCCAGCAGGAGGCATGGCTCAGCTGCAGCCGTCTCCCAGCACCTCCCGCCGGCTGAGGAGGAGACGTGGGGCAAAATGTGACTGGGGAGAACGAGAATGGGTGCTGGTGGTTCTCCAACATGGGTGCCTTTGCTGCGAAATGCGACCTCCCCTGTTACACCGAGCCACTAAGATGAAGACGCATGCGACGACTGAAGCAAAGATGTGTCCGTGGGACTGATGTGCACAGTGGTGGTGATGTGGGACAGCATGGTAGGAGTAGATTGGGGCTGGCTCCGTGGGAAGCCCTGAGGTTTATGCTGGCAGAGGACCTGTTGGCTCTGGAGCGGGGAACTGGTTATTAATGCTTGAATTGCCGGTGGTGGTTGCGTCTGATTTAGTATCACTTAAGTAAGTGATGTATGATTTCAATTAGGAAGCAAAGATGCTTACTGCATCTCCATGATATGTTTGGATGGAGAAAAGTGCTTTGCACAGTCTTTCTGTTTCGGGGGAGGTAAATGGAGCATGGGGTGGCTGTGGGTTGCTTGCTGCAAAGTTATTTCAATGTCGTCTGGGAAAGCAAACTGCGTCAACTTCATTCCGCGGGTGCCAAAGTCGATGTAAAGTCACTGGGGCCGACTCGAGGCTGGTGAGTGCCATCACGGGGTGACTTCTCTTGGGGTCGGTGCTTTCTGCCAGCTGGAAGCAGCGCAGCTCCAGCAGGGCCAGTGTGCTGTTGGCCCTGTGCTTCTGGCACCCAGTAGGTCTTCTAGGGGCTGTAAGAACCTGTGGTTTTGGAGGAAAATTAAAGTTTCAACCTTGTTGCTAAAGTGAAGCTCATTGACGTCTATATGTCACAGACTGCAGTGGTCTGAAGAGCCCCTGCATTAATCAAAATGCTAAAGCTTTGTCCTGTGATAGGAGGCCAGTGTTAGTTCCAAAACAAAACTCTGCTGAGCAGCAACAGGCAGTGAAGAGAGGGAGGGCAACATCAAAAGACTTTTAACCAAGACCAGTTCTGTGATGCTTGAGTCATTAACATCTGAAAGGGCTTTATGTAGTGGGATGCACACACATTTCAGGCTGGAATTAGCACTGCAGAGCTATCGCATCCCTGCTGCTGCAGGGCAGGTATTGATGTCTGGCCAGGAGGCAACATCTCCTTCAATTGAACCCTTGTGCCCAGCTCCCCCTCCCAGCCCCAAACCGAGATTTTGGTACCACCACCACCTCAAAAACACCCCGAGGCTGTCAGCCTGCCCTGCTGCTGTTTGCCTTCAGTCTGCTGCTGTGTGTTTTTGTAGGAAGAAGCTGGAGATGAGCTGTGGTTTGTGCAGCCCAGCAGCTGCAGGGGCAGAGGTTTGGGAGCTGGATGTATGGAACCCCTTTTCATTTATTAGGCCTCCATTAATTCTCCTTCCAGGTCTCTCTGCACTTTGCTGTTCTCCAAGCCATTCAAACCATCGCTCTTGTTGCCTTCTCACTGGTGGGAGTTGCACAGGGTCTGCTGACGGAGCCTCAGAGACCACCAGCCTGACATACTGGACAGCTTTGCTTCTATAATAGTATTTCTTCAGGTGCCACAGCATTAACTAGTTTGGTTAACTGCAGCGAGGGGTTGAGATAAGGGGCCATAGAATGGTTTGGGTTGGAAGGGACCCAGATCACCCAGTGCCACCCACTGCCCTGGGCAGGGACACCTCCCGCCACACCAGGCTGCTCCAAGCCCCGTCCAACCTGGCCTTGAACCTCCAGGGATGGGGCAGCCACAGCTGCTCTGAGCAACCCCAGCCAGGGGCTCACCACCCGCACAGGAAACAATTTCTTCCCAATATCTCATCTAAATGGATGCCCAATAATTACAAGCTCCACCTCTGGGCCAGCCGCTGGCATTTTCATGCTGGTTTCTGAAGTCTTGCCTGCCTTCTCAGATCACTGGCTGAGGACAGAGAGGGGTAAGAGTCAGACTGTATTTATGAATAAGTAGCAGAGTATCTCTGCTACTCGATAAAATTTTAAATTACAGGTGAGAAAATGTACAATGACAAGGACAACTGAAGCCAGAATGTGTCATTTGGTAGTTTTCGCCACTGCCCAGCATTCTGTCCTGGGCCAGCTGGAGACCTGCATTCTCCAGGTAGTTGGGCTTCAGCTATAAAACACACAGGGTGCAGAGTGTGCGGAGGTGTGGATTTGGGCACCAGAGCTATGCTGGAGCTGGTGGGAAAGGGAGGTTAAATGGCTGACACATGGGTCTCCTCCCATTATCCATGCAAATGTTGCAATAGCACTGTGTTCCTTAGCAAATTAGCTGATACCAGTGCTATTACCCTTATAAAATAAATGCCAATGGTAATTTAAAATGTTGCTTTCAGAACCTGGTTGCTACTATCTCTCCTGGTGAGAGATGTTCCCGTGTTTCAGCCATTTGAACTTTCAAACTGCCGAGCTAGACAGAAGAGATGTAATTTTCCTTTAAAATAACACGGTGAAGTGCTTACAAACAAGAGTTCCTTTACGCCGATTAGAGGAATAGTTGGAAAACCCCATAAAGCAATAACAGTGATCACTTAATTGCTCAGAGTGGGGTGCCTCACCAATGGTGGCAGCGCTGTGTTTCCTACCAGATCCCATCCGATCCGCAGGCAGAGTAAGTTTCCTAGAAGAGGAAAACCCCAATCCTATTGATTTCCTCTGGTAGCTGGGAGACTTTCTTTCTCCGTGAGAAGACAGAAGAAATCTTACGGGTGCTGGAGTGCCCAGAGGTGCTGGACAATGGCTGCTTCGCTGCCTACAGGAGTATCCTCTGAAAAGCAGCATCTTTCCTCTCCTGCCACCTCCCACCTTGTGTGTGACGATTCCTGCTTTTCCCGCACAGCCCATCACTTTCCTGCACCTTCACTCCAGCAGGCTCGCTCCACCTTCGGGAAGGCTTTTCCTCTTAATTAAATGTGATTTATTTACATTGTGCTGAACTCCAAAAGAGTGTGAGAGGCCAGCCCCCTCCTAATGGATGGGGTCAGTTCCTGGGTGTGTTGGCCACCCTCAGCCAAGGGAGCGTTCGGGTCCCGATTCCCACAAGCCACATTTTCAAGTTGAAGGTGAGGATGACAGCAAGCTCTTCAGATTCATGCACTATTCATGCAGTCCTCTAGGCTCCAGTGAAGCCCTTATAAGATAATAAGAAATTAATGAAACGTGGCAGTCTACACCTCCACTACAGTTTTCATCCAGGGATCTCTGCGTTTCACTAATATTTATTAACTGAGTCTTGCAATAGTCCGGTGGGGTCTGAGATTCACTTTAGATCTGAGGGATTCACTCCGTGCACTGAATCCCTGGCAGGGTTGGGGTAAAACCTCAGCTCCCGCATCCACCTACTGATTGCTGTGTGAGGACATAGGCGCCCCGTTTTGGACTCCTCACCCCCATCGCTGCCCCCGGGGTGATACGGGGTTTGCTAACAGCGCTGCTTGCGCCTGTGGGATACCTCTGCCTTCCGCACTGCGGGAATGAAAGGAAAGTTTTGGATCTAGTGCCTAAGGAGGGTGAGGGACCTCAGCAATATTAAACACAGTTGTGAGTAGAGATAGGCACAGCAGAAGGATAAAATGGGTGCTGAGATGGAGGACAAGGTCAAAAATGATGTCCCACTTCTCAGCTCTCCTGAGGCAGGCATACGGAACTGAAGTATCTTGGGACAGAAAGTTACGGATAAGGAAGGGCAGGAGAATAAGCAGAAGAATTTAGGGAAGGACAGACCTGAGTGAAGAGGGAATGGCAAAGACAAGAGCTGGAAGGTGACAAGAAAGAGGGGCAGGAAAGAGGCGTTTGAAGAAGGACAAAAATAAAGGGCTGGGAAAATGAGAGTTAGCAGGAAGGGTTAGAAAACACCTCTAAGTGTTGACGTGCCCCTCTGTCTGTAGGATGGCTGTGACTGAGTCACTCCTTTGCACATTTCCTATTTTTACAGAGGTATAAGAGTTTTTTCCAGCTGGGTTACATGTGATGTTGGCTCTTATTTCCATTTGAAGCTGACTGAGATCACCCAGCACTGGGGGCCGTACTGCCCCGCTTCAGCACTCGGAGCTCCCGGCAAGCAACGTGTTGACCCTAGGAATGCCCCTTGCTGAGAAAGCAGACCCCTCTACTCTCCACCTGAAAAGATATGCTAAGGAAAATTACTGCCATGATTGATGTGAGTGCATATCTGCCACGTATTGTATGTAGCAATGAATGTGAAGGGAAAAGTCCATCATTTTTCAGGTTATTGAATCTGTCTGTGTAGCCCACAGATATGAGGCAGTTGAAATTCCATGTTTGCTTCAGAAATCAGAATAATCCCAACCCACGGGCTGGCTCCCTTTCATAGAGATTTCATATCCTTTGTTGCTTTTTTAAAAAAGAGATTGGACAACTAGACTGAAAAATACCTTTTTATTCTTTATGCTTCCTAAGCAATATTTGAAAGTAAGCTCCTTCTGTACTTGTACCAATTTAATTTAAAACTCCTTCTTTAGATCTGTGATATTAAGGAGCTGTACATCTTTCATCCATAGGTAGAGGAATCTGTGCAGAGGCAAGGGTGTTAAAAATTGCGTGATTGACTCTGCTCCAGCCCTTGTTGAGTCTGATACCTGTACTTCGTATGCTGGTGGACACCAGATGTGGTAAGACCCCCATCATAGGCAGGTGCAAGATAATCTACTTCTGCCTCTCAATATCTGATCCTAATCCCTAATAGTCTGCGAGTGTCTTAATCCCAGAAAACACAAGGTTTGATATTCTTTGCAATTTTTCTCCTGTTGTTAATTATAAACCTCACTCTATTTGTTAAAGTTCAGCTAAATCCTGCACCTTCAGCTGCAAGCCATGAAAAAGATTCTCATACCAGCAATTTAAATGAAGACTGGTATTGTAAAGTCTTTCCTCCGCCTACTAAAATTAGATTTCCTATATATTATTTACAGTTGTTTGCTGTCATCCTGCTGTGATGAAGACAACAGCTTTGTGGCTTTTCTGCAAAAATCTGTTGCTAGCGTGCAGTGACGTCCCCTCGCACGACTCTGTGTGTTAGCACAAGGGTGTTCCTCATGCGGCGTGTTGAAAGCCAGAAATGATTTACATCTGCGGACTGTCACTTGCCACCGAGGTTATTTTTATGAAAATCAGCGCTTATAACAGCTGCTTCACGTGGGTTGTTTGTGCCTTGGTTTTTTTGCAGTATCTCGTCCTCTTCTGTTGGTTTCTGCTGGGGGAGGCTGAGCCTGGCAGGAGTGAAGAAATTTGGGGTCGCATTCCTCTTCCCTAGAGCAAGGTGAGTGCCCGTGATCAAAGCAAGCAGTGATGGTGACAGAAGACTGCCTGGCCATTCCTCCTCTCCTTTCGTAGCCCCGGGGCGCTGGCAGCAGCGTGCCTTGTTGTTTCTCAAAGATGTGGGAGAAGGAAGAATTTCAAAGCAGCAAATGGCATCCTGCAATGAGAAGCCTGAGGGAGCACACACACCTGAAGTCTTGAGTTACTGTAAAATTGCTCTTTCAAAGGAGCGGACCGAGTGAGAGAAGAAGGTGTTTGGTTTCTGTAAAGGAAATAAGGTGTCTGAGCAAAACCCAATAACTCCTGAGGGGTAGGACCAAGCCAAGGCTCTCCATCTTTGGGGTATGTTTGTCATTCAACTCGGGACATTTGTGACACTGAAATCGTATGGCTGCGCATGTCTGGGGCACTCATGGTGATCCAGATACCTCCTGGCCGGGGCTGGCTCTCCCTTTCCCTGCCACAGACCAGACAGGGGCTCTTCAGGGCGCTCTTCCATGTGGCTTTGAGTCACTGGGTACCATATGCGTTACCCGAGATGCAGGGGGGTGTATCTCACCTGACAAGGTGCTCTGCCTTTGCACCTTCATGTGTGAGAAAAGGATAATTTATTTAAATTTATGATGGCTAACAGGCTTATCTAACTACAGTTAAAATAACTTGCTGAATTATTCATGTGATATTTGGAATCATGATTGTGGGAACAAATTAGCTGACTGAAAACTGGAGACTGATGTTGCTCATTAATAATACATAGAAGGAGGCCGGGTGCTGGGCGAGCAGGAGGGCTGGCTCCGAGCATACAAATGGGGTGTTTCCATGTTAGAAATGTTCTTCCTGGGCAGCAGTTGTGTGGAAAAGTGTCACCGGCTCCGCTGCTGGCTGAGTGGTCAGATGTGATTGCGGACAGGAGCCTGCGTTGCATCAGCCAGGTATCCTGTGCCTGCTGCTAAGGGCACTTCTGAGCAGAAGGACCACGTCCCAGGCAAGTCCATGGCCATCCCATGGGGAATTTATGCTTTCTAAAATGTCTGCAACAGCAGTCCAAATGTTGCCAGCTCCGCTTGTGCAAGTGTTCCCAGCAAAGACCTTTTGATTCTGGAGAATTTTCTTTTCAAAATAAAGTGCCGCCCTAGGACACTTGGTATTTAGCAGAGTGATAACTTCTTTCCTTTAGGTCTCGTTTGAAAAGTCAGATAACGCGGTGGAGTGCGAAGAAAGCTATCTTATCATCTGGAGATCACCTAATGGGCATTGCTGTACATAGAAATCAGTTCTTGCAGCACCAAAGAACTGGAAGATATTTAAGGACTCAGGATCACGTTAGCTCTGAGGGTTTGCCAGATGGTTTGGTGTGCCATCAGGTAAGGATGGTATAATACAAACAGGGCACGACTTGGGTAATGAGGGGCTATATGTGAAGTGACATGATTGCTTGATTAAGATAATAGTTGAAGCATGTGGAGAAGGAAATTATAATTTATATATTGCTGATTGTGAGGTTTATTTTAAGGACAAGATTTAAAGATTGACAAAATCAGAAAGAAAGATCCTGAGCAAAAAGGAAGTCACCGAAAGAAAAAGAGAATTGCTACTGAACAACAAATGTCTGAGGCCAACAAGGAGGGGCTGGTGGACAGTAAAGTGTGGAAGCTCCAGAGAAGACAAAGACAAGAGCTCCCGTTCTTAAGAAAGAACAGAGCCAGGAGCCAAACACTTGTTGGGGTCAGGAATGGCATTGGATGTATCTACCCCATCCTTTGTGGCTGGATGCTGCCTAAGTTCAGCTGGATGCATGGAAGCTTCTGCCACTGGCTCTTCCAGCCACCCATGTCCATGTTGTTGGGGGTGCCAGCACGTGGGGTCTGAGCTAGCCCGTCCCACCGCATGTCTTAAGTCATCTGCATGATGCCACACGTTTTCACTGTTGACAGGTATCTGAAAAATTAATTGCTGCATGATCTGGGTGAAATCATGGTGTTTCAAATCTAGTGTGGGTATAACAGCAACTGGCCCTCAGAATCTGGGTGATGCTTTGGTGATGGTGAATGTTGTCGGTGATGGTGAAACACTGCTGGGTGGTGGGTGGGAAGGGCATGGGCATGTTGGGTGAGGTGCAAACATGGCCCAGAGCCATCTGCAGTGGCAGACAGGCATCCCTGTGTCTCCAGCGACAGGACCACGTGAGGACTTTCTCCAAGGCAGCCAGTTTTCTGCCTGCATTGCTGATTTGTTCATCTGCAATGTCTTTAATATGATTAATGTAGAGGGTTTTGCAAACTGATCAAGACAGACCTGGTCTGCCTGTAATTTCAGCTAAATTACTGTGATGTTCAATTTCAAACATACCTTTGATACGGTAATAGAAAAAGCTAATTTAGCATATTGCGCAGACTTTGGGTAAAGCGGAGGCAATACTGAATATTGATCAAATACACACACGGGTAGCAATATTGGGGGACAGTGATAAATAGTTCTGTAGAGACTGAGTAGATTTATATTGTTATCCGTCTGCAAGCTTGTAACTTAACTCCTAATACCTTTAATTAGAGCTGCTCAGGGGAGGCTTTCAGCTTGCTTCCATTGTATTCCCATTATGAATCAAAAGTTTATTTGCTTCTCCAGTTGATGTGTGGGAAATAATGATATGGCACATAAGCTCACAACTTGCACGGCCACCATCAAAACGCCACGGTGAATGAAGCTACCCATGCGTTATGACCTTGATGCACAATTTAGATAGATGATTTTTGAAGCCAAATAAAACCTTTCACATTAGGCAGTAGATGAGCCACTTGTATGTGCTACAAATGCAGCTCCCCCCTCTCCTAATTAATAATACAAAATAGTGGTGGAATAGATTTATGCTTGTCAGCAGAGCAGTTAACTGTCATGCCACTGATGAGTCAATGGCTTGTTGTATCATAAGTGCTGATAATACCCAGATCTGGGCTGGGCACTAAGCTGTGATATGGCAATTTAGTTTCCACACACCATTTGGTTATGCTTTTATTTCAGATTAATCTCTGTTTTTTTCCTTTTTAATTTCAGTTCTAATGCAATAGGCTCAACAGTGACCCAGGTCACCGTGTGAGAACTTGCTGTCACAGGCTGAACTTCAGCCGTGACTGTTCTGCAGGTTTTGGAGAGAAGGATGCCAGGCAGAGCCAGGGGAACAACCAGCTCATGGGCACACCAGCACTTGGAGGTAACAAAAGTCCATGCTTGCAGAGATCCTACAAACAATATGAAAACACCACCACAGGTAAATGAGATTGCATTTGCCTTTCCACAGCAGCATCACATTCAAAAATTCAAATGAATTGCTAAAGGAAGAAGTGTCCTGTTCCTTACCATGTATTTTTTAGAGGAAGGGTGTGTAAGGGCTCTTGAGCAACTGACATCTACCTGGACTTGTCCTAAGCATTTGACACTGTCCCACACAACATTCTTGTCTCTAAATTGGAGAGACGTGGATTTGACGGATGGACCACTCGGTGGATAAGGAATTGGCTGGATGGCCGCGCTCAAAGAGTTGTAGTCAACAGCTTGATGTCCAAGTGGAAACCAGCAATGAGTGGTGTCCCTCAGGGGTTGGTACCGGGACCAGTGCTGTTTAACATCATTGTTGGTGACATGGACACTGGGATTGAGCGCACCCTCAACAAGTTTGCAGACAACACCAAGCTGTGTGGAGCAGTCGACACGCTGGAGGGAAGGGATGGCATCCAGAAGGACCTGGACAGGTTGGAGAGATGGGCACATGTGAACCTCATGATGTTCAACAAGGCCAAGTGCAGGGTCCTGTATGTGGGTCGGGGCGATCCCAAGCACAAATCCCGGCTGGGCAGAGGATGCCTGGAGAGCAGCCCTGAGGAGAGGGACTTGGGGGTGTTGGTGGGGGAGAAGCTCCCCAGGAGCCGGCACCGTGCGCTGGCAGCCCAGAACCCCCCCGGCCCCTGGGCTGCATCCCCACAGCGGGGGCAGCAGGGCCGGGGGGGGATTCTGCCCCTCTGCTCCGCTCGGGGGAGACCCCCCCTGGAATCCTGGGTCCAGCTCCGGGGCCACCAACAGCAGGAGGACACGGAGCTGCTGGAGCGGGGCCAGAGGAGGCCCCGGAGATGCTGGGAGGGCTGGAGCCCCTCTGCTGGGAGGATACTGGGAGAGCTGGGGGGGCTCAGCCGGGAGAAGAGAAGGCTCCGGGGAGACCTTCCGGCCCCTGCCAGTGTCTGAAAGGGGCTCCAGGAAAGCTGGGGAGGGACTCTGGATCAGGGAGTGGAGCCATGGGACTAGCGGCAACGGTTTTAAACTGGAAGAGGAGAGATTTCGATGAGATATTGGGAAGAAATTGCTTACTGTGAGGTTGATGAGATACTGGCCCTGGTTGCCTAGAGAAGTTGTGGATGCCTCACTGGTGCAGGTTCAGGAGATGATGGTGTCTGCTTCTTCTCAAAGCTCTCACCTCACCTCCATGGACCTGCAGAGACTTTTTGGCAAAATGGTCCTTGTAAGCTGAATTTCAAAGCCTTTTGTGCAGCAAAAGGCTTTCCCTGCAGACAAGGAAATGCTCAGTGCTGTGCAGACCAGGAGTACCCTGAACCTGCTTTTAGCATTGCTGCAGGGACATTTCGGCCAAGTTGCATTGAATGAATTCATCTGGGGCAGGAAATCTTGTAACTCTTCACACACCCTCCTGTGTGGGCTTCCCAGTGTTCGTAGGAGAATGTCATTCAGGGATACATACCCAATATAGACAGCTGCTTGTCTTTCAGGAAGTAAAATGAAAAGCAGAAAAAAGGAAAATCAGCCTGCAAATAATAACGCATCTCTTAAATGTTTGGGGGTATCATTTTTTTGTTTGTTTTTTTCCTTTTTTTTCTGTGAAAGTATATCTATTATATTAAATTTATATCTATTTTCTCACATGGAATAAACAGCTCCCTTTGTCTAGCTTGAGCTTGAAGCTCTGTCAGACTGACCCTCAAAGGTAGAGGAAGGTCTCCTGTGCACGTGGGACAGAGGTGCCTGCAACAGAGGGGAGGACGCTCTGTCCAACAGCTCTCCTCTGTATTTTATCACTCATGGTGATATTATGCAGAATTCACAAGGAGTCTCTATTTCTGCTACCCCAAATCACAAAAGTTTTTTAAAAATTCAGTCCACCCATTCTTTGTGCTTGTAAACATCCTACATCCGGGAAAGTTTGTAGTCCTTCTAGAGCAGGGCCTGGAAATTCATTTGAAAAAAAAGGAGCTGGTAAAATTTAAATGTACAAAGATCATTGCTGCAGCTTGGTGGTGGGACATGCAAGGTACCCTGCTGCTTCTTGAAAAGCCTGCTTTGAGAAGGATGTATCTGATACCCAGTTTTTGATGGGTTTCCCATGCCATTCCTCCCATTTCCTAGTTGGTCACTGTCATACTTGGAGTGAAGTGGTTTTGAGGCAGTATTTCCACACACTTGACTTTTAAATTGAGGTGGGATTATAGTGAAATTGCATTTTATATTCTTTAACCCCACGATAATGTGCTTTGGGTGAAAACCCCAAGTGCTCAAATGTCAATGCACTGTGGAATTTAGTCACCACAAATAGCCAGTCAGTAGCTTCTGAGCTATGTTATTTGGGCAGAGGATGTCAGAAGATCTTCTTAGTTGTTTGTTTCAGTATTTTTGCATATTGAGATTTTTGGGAATTTGTCTGCATGATTCCTGTTGAATTTTATGAATTATAGACTAGGTAAATTTTGGAGCATGCAAGAAGATGGACATGCAGCCCCAAATAGACATACATTTCATTGGTCACCCTGTTGTATTTGCATTTGCCAGGAACTCCAGCGGTGGGGAACGCCTCCCTCTGCCACCACAGCGAAGGTGAAGACTTTCACGTCATTTTTGCTTGTGCCAATGCAACCTGTTTGGAACAGAGACATTTGAAAAGGTCACCTATTTTCAGAACAGGTATTTCTGATGCATTTTCATAGAAACCTAGAATGGTTTGAGTGGGAAGGGACCTTTAAAGACCATCTAGTCCAACCACCCCTGCCATGAGCAGGGACATTTTCCACTAGTACATGCTGCTCAGAGCCCCGTCCAACTTGGCCTTGAACCTCCAGGGATGGGGCACCCACAGCTGCTCTGGGCAACCCTGGCCAGGGGCTCACCTGGAAACAATTTCTTCCCAATCTTTTTCAATCTCATTGAAATCTGCCCTCTTCCAGTTTAAAACCGTTGCCCCTAGTCCTATGGCTCCATTCCCTGATCCAGATCCCTCCCCAGCTTTCCTGGAGCCCCTTGAGGGACTGGCACGTCTCCCCGGAGCCTTCTCTTCTCCCGGCTGAACCCCCCCAGCTCTCCCAGTATCCTCCCAGCAGAGGGGCTCCAGCCCTCCCAGCATCTCCGGGGCCTCCTCTGGCCCTGCTCCAGCAGCTCCGTGTCCTCCTGCTGTTGGTGGCCCTGGAGCTGGACCCAGTATTCCAGGTGAGGTCTTACCAGAGTGGAGTGAAGATTCTGAAGAACTATGGATAACTGTAAAAAGGATGCATTGAAAAAATACAAAAATTAGTAACTGAGTTATGAGACCTGGAATATTTAAAGTTTTTGTTAGTACGTCCAAAAGCAATAGAAATGCCATATAATTATTGAAACTGGGAGGGGGCAGGAGACCTTTTAAAGCTAACTGCAGAGTGTTTGGATGGAGGGGATGCTGAAACAGCAAATACTGGACGAGGATGTCTTGTGTATGTGCAGGTAACTGCTAACACTGCAATACCTAGCTTGCTCCTCTGAAATATTAATGATTTATTCTATGTACAGTGGCAGCAGATGTTACCGGAGATAGTTCTGACCGTTTCTTCATCTCAGTGCTGGAGCAAACAGCCTGGTCAGGGCAGACATCCTGCTACTATTTCCTCTGCTGCCCACAGCTCTCCACAGAGGGACTCACAATCTCAGCAGCTGTAAGGAGATATTTTTTTTTCACCTCACATTCCTGTCTGGCAGCATCAGCTCTGGGGTACAGAGCCTCCAAGAAAGGGGAGACGGGCACAGTGTTTATGTCCAGCTGTGCTCCAGGCCCAGCGTGTGGAAATCCAGATGCTTTGCCGGGACAGTAGATGCTAACATCAGTAGTGTCTGCTTCAGGAAAAAAGAGAGTTGCTGAAGCTCTGTGCTTGGTCTTAGCAGCATGGCAGTGTCGTGGTTTGTGGAACCCACAACAGTTTATTGTCATTTCGACAATTATTCTCTCACCTGATGGCCTCTCCCCACCTGGGAATGGGAATTGGGAAGAAAACAAGGAGACACAAGGTTTAAAGTATAAACAGATTTAATAGAATAAGACTAAGTAATTAAACATTAGTGATATTAAAGAATACTAAAACCCCAATATTGATCTCAATACCAATATAAAATACACAAGGATTATACTCAGACCATTCTATCTGTAGGAAGCCGTGCGGTCCCAGCAGGGGACAGCAAATGTGGGACACTGGGAGCGCTGCGGCTTTGGGAGGAAGGGAAGGGCTCTGAGCTCTGGCACTGGGGCAAGAAGTTCTCTGGATCAGTGCCATTAAGGGAGAGAGAGCTTCACAGAAAACTTTCTAATTTATATATTGAATTGCCGTGCACGGTGTGAAATAATCCTGTTGGCAGCCTGGGGCAAGTGCCCGGGTCTGGCTCCTCCTCATCCCTGCACCTGGGCAGTTTAAAAACACTGACACCTTGAAACCCACACACCATGGCTGGCTGTAAAGTAAATATTTTCACAAATTCAGACACAAAAGTCTCCTAAAAGTAGAGTTCTCCCAAACATTAGAAAACAAATTATTCCTGTGTCACTCAAACCAGGACAGGCAGTGATATTGTCCTTGTTTAATGGCTGGAGAACTGAGGTGCTGGAAAAAGTGTGCAGATGCTGGGAAGTACCACCAAAGAGGGAAGGGAAGGCAGATCCGGCTCTCTTTTAAGCATCAGGTTGTCCTTCCTTGGGGCACTGTGCTGAAATTTTGTCCTGTACCCAAAACGCCTTACGCTGAGGCTGTCCTAGCCCAGCGCCGGGGAGCTGTGGCCAGTTAGGGCTGGTTTATATTTCCATTACCTGTCACCCTGTTATATTCTTTGTTCATATACATAAGATAATAAGGCTGAAAGAGGAAAATGGGGTATGGTGATAGAGAATATATAAAGAGAGCAGATGATGCTAAGTAATGGCCGTTAAACTACATAATAAATCCTTGGCGATAGTACAAAACCTTTGCATCTGCTCACAAGGTAGAATTATTTCATCGCTTCCAGGCCCGTACGTGGATATATAAGTCAGTGCATTAGCATCTTCAGGGACACATCCATAATAAAGATAATACTAATTTTCATAGCAATGTTTTCTCCCTGTCAGCCGAAGGTAATTAAGTGGTTAAAGGAGAACTCAGTTTGCTACCTAATGTAAAAAATAACTCACGCGTTTTATGTCTCCGAGTCTTCTAACTTCCACCAGTGTCAGGCCACATTGGGTTTGCATTTACTGTAACAACCTTTCAGTAGATACAGGACAGAGCATGCTAAGCATGGGGTTTCTAATCACTTTTCTTTTGTGTCTGATGTCCCAGCTACCCACGGGCTTCAGCTGTGATCAGATCGTAGCTCTGAACTAATCAGATTTGATGTAGAAATAAAGGAATGGATCCAAAATGAGGTGGAACTAACAAATGAAAATAATAATAAAATATAATGACAGTAATTGAAAAGGTTTCTAATGTCTTAGATGCAATACAATAACACTCCTTTACTATTTAGCCAGCCTTGAGACCAGTTATTTGCTTTTGAAAAGTTTTGCAAAGGTACATAGGTTGATGCCAGTGCTGTATTTTCTGTACCTATTCTACCTGGACTAATTGAAAAGCTATCACGAAAAGGAAATTGGGTTGGTGTTGGGAGTTCGTGCTTGTGCTCTGATCTTCAGGAAGCTATAGAAAATCTCCAGAAAATTAATTGTTTAGACTTGAAAGTGCTTCATTAAGCCAAGGTAATGGGCAAATTCGGCATTCCTCAACAGTGATCTCGGGTTTCTTCCAAATCTTACTACACTAATCATTATTTCTGCACCATTCAGTCCTGTATTTTCTAAGTTTGCATAGCATATATTGCCAAATTACCTCTGCAGCTGACGAGGCACCATGGCAGAGGCAGGTACATTTTAAATTACCGCAAGTTTTGCACTATGTTTTATAAAAGAGAAGATCATCCCAGGGCGGCAGAGTTCCCACGGCCCCCAGCACTAGAAGGCTTGTTAAAATTTCCCACAAGAATAAAAAAATGTGTTGAAGCTTCATTGTTAATGTTGTTTATGTGGGTGTATAAAAGGGAAATTTAAACCTTGTTTTCTGGCCAGGCCCTGGTGAAGTCTATCCTGCTGAGGACCACGACTCTCCCGCGCTGCAGGAACGGTCCTTCCACCGTTGGGCACCGGCAACTCCCCATCGCCAGGGACACATCCCAAGGCTTCACATCCCTTCCTACCTGCAGCGCGTTCCAGGTGCAAAACCACTTCTGTTTCTTCTCTTTGTTTGCTTTTTATGCTTTTCCTTTTAACGGCGTGTTAGTCGCAGGGAAGCCCATAGAAGTACAAGCCCTCCGCAAATAGGCTACAACAAAATACTTGGTAGTAGGGAGGGATGAACGAGACCTTGAAACTACAGCCTGCAATATATGGCTCGGTCCTGCTCGTGGGTAGTAAAGGCATTAATTTCTGAATACTGTCTGCTTTAGTAGGTAATTTTTGTGAAATGCCTGGAGAGGCTGGTGCGTTTCGCCATATACTATAATGAAGTATGGCAGGTTTTAGAGAGATGAAGGACTTTGCAAAGGTGCAGCAGCCTGACACCCGGATTCATTTTGAGCATGAGCTGGTTCCTATTTTATCTAAGCCTGATTCCGTCATCCTTGGAAAGGAGGCAGCTTGCTTTTGATGGCGAATCTTGTTATAAGTACTTATTTGGCATGCCAGTGAATAAGAAAAGCTATCATGATTTGACATGTGAAACGTGAAGTCTCAATTACTTTTATGTTGTTTTTCCTTCTGTAGATCGGGGGTGAAAAATATATTTTAATTAAAAAGTGAAATATGATATCCAGATCTCAGCATGCCTCGTGGAGAACAATATGAATTTTGGAGTGCTTCATAAGTCTTGGAGCAGAGCTTACGCTGCACTTCACAGGCATGGGCAGCAGCCGCGGCTGATAACGCTGACTGATTTATTTGGCCATTATCTGACAGTTTCTTTACTTAAGGGAAAAGGAGGCTGTGGATGACATCCTGCATATTCAGATAGCTGTTATTGTAATGTTCCTCTATGTATTTTATATTTTAATCTTTTTTTTTTTTTTTTCCTCCTTCCAGGCCTAATTTTTTAAGGAAATGAAGGTTACGAGATTGTGCTTTTTTGCCTTCCTTCCTCATCTCCTGCCCTGCCACTTTGGAATCTCTCGACCAGCCTCACCTGAATTTTGTCACGAGACAAAGGCTCAGAGATATTAAGTCTCTGGAAGTGCTGCACCCATCGGTGGTGAAGCAAAGATGTTGCTCCAATAAAACCAGGGAGAAGCTGGTTACAATGCATTTTTGCTGAGAATGTGCGGGTTATTAGCTGGCACCTGAGGTGGGCTAGCTGCAGCACGTGCTCTCGACCGTGCAGCTACCCAAAACAAAGGCAAAAGCCACTGAAAGTGCAAGGGCATTTCTGAACATGTTATGGTGTTAAAGCCATGTTGGGAAAACACTTGTCTCTGTATCAAGGATTGGAGCCTCTATCCCCCACGTCACTACAGTTTGGCGTTACAGTTTCTGCTGGCTGGGAATATAAGCAAATTAGCTCTTTTTCTGAAATTAGTATCTAATTTAAAATAAAAAGGGTAATTCTTGGCACATTGGGCAAAACCGTCTCCTTATACATTTTGAAGAGCTATGTCTGAAAACGTAGTGGGTGTTTTCCCTGTTTGTGTTTCTTGATGGTTGTCAAAGGCATCTCACTATTGATAAATAGTAACACATTCCTTCAATCAGTTTAGGACAAAGACCTTGGCCCCCTCCTCCATCACGGTAAGTGGATCAAAATGAAAGCTTTTTATGGAGCTCCCTCTAATTTCCAGATGTAGCGCACCACTTCACCAATGAAGCAGTATTTTTTTCTTAACAGAAAATTGTATTTACCCAACACTTTGCCAGGCTAAGTGTGTTGAAGCTAACCATCTTTAATATCCAACCCATAATGATGCTTGTGCTTCCTTTTGAACGCTCCAGCTGCTAGGGGCTGAGATCGCTGCATATTGATGGATACTTCAGCTGGTGATTCCTCAAAGCAGCCCCACTAAGCAAGCTTAAATTTAGTCCATGCCTTACTGAATAACACCAGAATCATAAAATCCTACGCTAGGAGGTTGGCAATCACTATGCTTGGCGGTGCGTGGTTTAAGCAGTAGTTTGCGTATCTAAAATCGTCAACAACTTAAAAAGGAATCAAAATCAGTTATGACAAAAATATAGAAGGATAATTATGCAGTATTTTAATAGAATCATAAAAAATTCATTGTATTATCTGCATATCTTGCTCGCCTAAAAAAAAAAAAAGGCAGAAAATGAAAAATTTTTAAAATCCTACATCTGTTAAGTCAGAAAACGCCACAGACTTTTTCGTGCTTTGCTCCAGAAATGACCCACTGGAAATTCATGGCATAATGATCCAAAATCCCAGTGACTTTAGGACTGCAGCAGGTGGGAAGCTCAGGAGCAGGGAAGGGGAATGGGGCCCCTTGCCCAGCCCCAGCAGAAATTCACGTTGGGCTATCAGCACCCTTCCCAAGGAGGTGCCCCCAGGGTTTGCCCTTTCCCTGCCATTGCTGGAACTGGTGGAAGACGTGGATGTGACAGAAGACTTCGGCTCCCACTGCCTGTCCTCCCGCGGTAGCTATGGCTGGGAGACCCCATCCTCTTCTCCAGGCGTACGGAGATGGGCAGGACTTGCGGAGGTCAGGGGTTGCTGTTTGTAAGCTTTCTCTGAGTGCTTTATGCAGATTTAGTGTACGTAGCACACACTTTTAATCAGGTTAATAAAGGGTCCATGGGTGAATAAACAGGGTCTTTCTGCATTAGCCCTTTTGGCACTCTAAGTCGGGCTGGAGCTCATAATAATTGTTTATTTAATAGTTAGTTTATGTCACTAAGGAACCGATTCCTCACTTGCAGGGAACTGATTATATTTAAACCCTGGGAAGTCAATGAGTGTTTTATTACCAATTTCATTAAGGCCAGCATTTTAATCCATGCCATCTAAATCTCCGCATTTGAGTAGAAATTTCTCTAGAGCTCGTGACTTTAAATATGAGAGCAATGGGTGAACCTTACCAATCACACCATCCATTATTATATTTAGTACTGGGGTGGCTGCAATGCTAGAACGACTCTCCAAATAAACAGCCATTAACTATGACAGTGATAATGGAATGTGCACTGTGAAATTATCTAATTACTGACACTTTGAGTCTGTATCAACAATTTGTTTTGAAATAGAATATAATTAAATTCTTTTGCTCCAAGTACATCTTGAAGAGCAATAAACTTTCAGACTTCAAATATGAAGAGTGAACAAAAGGTGCCATGTACAGCTGACTTTGAACATTTGGAGGATAATTTTCTTGCAGAAAATGTATTTCATGACTGCTGTTCTTGGGCCTGTTAGCTGGGGTCTATTAAAACCTGTTGATGGTTATGGAAATAAAAAGGATGTTCCCAAAGGAAAGGGAGAAGATGAGAGGAGTAACAGATGCTACAGCACCCCAGAATGCTTCACTGTTGGCTGTGGAAGATATCTAGAGCCTGATTTGAGCAGTAATTGCTTTATTGGGTCATAGCTTTAAAAAGTAATGTAGCAAAATGAACAGATGCATCTAATCTGTTATTCAGAATAAGAATGATCATAGATGCTTCTCAATGTGGAAGGTCATCGTTGCAATTTGTTGATAAAGGCTGCGAAACAGAAATGTAAGTCACTGTGCTAAGTAATAATTAGAATCAACTGGACACTTGGAAAGGTGTCTGCAAACCTGTTTGATCCAGATCTGTTTGTTTTCCGCGAATCTGTTAGTTTTCCATAAATCTGAGCACTTGAGTATTGCAGAGGGCAGCTGGAATTTTGCAGATGCGGAAGCCGTGGACGAGGCGGTGGGAACGTGCCTGTGCTGCTGGCGATCAATAGCGACACAGAGACAGAAGGGGATCCATCCCTTGCTTGGTGTCACTTGTGCCGGAGGTGCCGGCTCCCAGCAGGGACCTTGTGCCACGCGGGAGGCGTCTTGCCGTCTGCTCACAGGAAAGCATCACGTTAGCTTTGCTGGGACTCTCCAGTGGGGAAATACACTCTAGCAATTTTTCAAGAGGAGCCTTTCCAGGCCCTAGCACACGTAGCCTTGTCAAGAGTAAGAGTAAAATTCAGGAAAGAAAAGACAGCAAAGGAAAGAAAAAGATGTTTTCCGGATTACACGGCTTGTAGCTTGCTAGAGCTCCTCCCGGTTTATGTCTTGAACAAGAAATCTAGGTTGCATGCATTTTTAAAAAAAACGTTTCTTTTCATCTACCAGCAAGAAAACTTGGGAATAGTATTCTCTGCTTGTCATTTTTTTTTGCATTAATTAGAAAACATATAACCCAGCAGTATAAAGAGCCGCGAATGTCATCTCTCAAGTATCGCAGCCTCTAATAAAAGTCAGAGCGGCACCGTTCGTGACCATCTGATGTTTACGGCTGCTGCTTCTGAAGTGCATTGTGTTTCGGTGTCCACCTTGGCTCGTGTCCATTCTTGCTTTAACCTCAGTGACTTTGGCAGAGTTGCTTCAGTGCTGAACTTCACCCATTTTGCCTTCAGCAGAGTCTGAAGCCTGCTGCTTGCTTATCAAATATGAAACTGCGTAAAACTGGGCAACCTAATGCTAATGGAATCGATACAGCAAAAGAGATCTCACAACCCCGCTGTACTTTTTACAATTTACTTTGTTCGTCACCCATTAATTCTTATATTGATTTTGCTATAAAACACAAACTGCATTCCTATCACAGCCCAAGAAAAAAGCACATTGATGATATTGGAACAAGGTATGTTGTAAAACTGAAATGCCTAAAACATTTAAATGTAGTAAGCTCTGCTAAAGTACATAAATCACATTGTTTAATGTTGTAAATGAGTGGTGCTGCCTTAAACAAGGGAAAAATATGGTGCCATAAAACAATTTTGACACAAAATAACAGTCTCTGTTTCTCTGTACCTGCCATTTCAGAAACGCTATCAATAATGGTTATGGTTGTTTGCAAGTGGGAGGGGGGGAAAATGTTCTCAATATCCCCTTTAAAAAGTTCCCTCAAAGTCACTTTGTAAAATCGACAACAGTGGTGTTTTACCTAGCTATAAATAAAGCCTGATTATTACTGTGTCCTGTTTACTTTTATCATTCACTCATCAAAAACTTTTTGATGCATCATTACTAATGATCGTTTCACCAGCCAAAGTCGAGCCATGTGCTTGGAGCGTTATTGATGGGGAGGGAACTGCAGCTGCTTCCCACCACCTCGGTGACCACGGCGTCTGCTGAAGATGGCGGCTACCGTTCCACCCGCTGAAAGGGACGATGGTTCAAAGGGAATTCAGCTTTCCGCACCACTTAGAGTTTAACCCTGCGCAGAGAAGACTGCCCATGAGGTATAATTCCGCTCTGTGGGAGTGTCGTGGCACAGAAGAGTGAGAAAGGAGAATTTCAGGGTGATTATAAAATAGGTGCTTTTTGTCACCGAAGTTACGATTGCAGAAATCTACTCTAGTTGAGATTCCTGTGGTCCTCTGGAGCCTTGGTCATGATCCAGGTCTCCACTAAGCCCAGTCCAAGCCGAGGGAAGTCGCTTTGGAGAGCCTGCCAATAACAACAAGGGAAGAGGCAACAGCCAGGCAGGGATGGATTTGGGTAGCAGGAAAGAAAAGCAGGGTGAGGGCAAGAAGGATTGGGAGTGGTCTTAACAGCTTAAAAACCTAAGCTGTTTCCAAGGTTTTCAGGATCCATAGAAAGAGATTTGGCGGGGAGGAAAAAAGAGGGGAAGGGAGGAAGCAAGCAAAGCCGAGGGTGATTAAGGCAGGCACCGTGCACACACTTCACATCGACGTTGGTCAGAGCGGCCGCCTTGGCTTCCTGCTCCGTGCTGCGTCTGTGCACAACGCGACAAAATCATCCCTTCTGCCAGATTTTCTAGAATGAGCTTGGGAAGAGGGAGAAGAGGAATTAACTCATCTTGCATTAGAGATCGTAAAGCAGGGACAAGACTGTTTTCTGCTCCCTGACCCTTGGATGGGTCCTTCTGTTATTTTAGTTCTTGCTTCATCTTGTTCGATACATTTATCTTTTTTGATTCAACTTTTCTTGAGTGTTTTTCTCACCTGCGAATCAGAGGAGCTGCTGCAGAATCTGGGATGCCTCTGCCAAACTTTTTTTTATCTGTCAGCTAAAGCCTCCCTGCTTCCAGCTGCAACACTCTAAAACCCAGCAAAACTCAAGTGACCGTAAAGAGGTTGGTATAGACTTTAGACTTTACCTAGCGAGAGTAGAATTTGGCCTGCTCCTCTGGAAAGGAGAGAAGCAGAGGATTTATTTTGGGGGATGTGAAAATTCACTAAAGCTGCTGAAACTCTTCCCACATGTGGCCTCCCCCAGGATAAGGCTGATGGAAATGAAGCCGGGTGACAACCCTCGGGGCAGGCTGTAACACTAAGTGAGTGCTGGTGGAATCCAGCACAGCTAGAAGATGTGCTGGGTATAGGTCCCTTTTTGGGGGGTGGAGGGAACATTATCTGTCAGGAGGTGGCAGATGTGAGACTGACTTTGCTCAGCAGGAGATCTGCAGCTGCAAAATTCCCGTTAATTCCTGAGTGCTTCGTTATTTGAATTCATTAGCACCAGTTTTTCCTGTGTGGCTGGCAATCATTCCTCCTTTAAAGTTATTAGGCGTTCTTCTGGTGGGAGGTCACTCTTGTCCCTGTTGGGTCAGCACTGTTTTTTCCAGTTCTTTGGGAAATGGCACTAGCAGGTTTGCTCTTCTCCATGGGTTTGCAGGGCATCAGGACTTCTTCCTTCTCACCTCCTCCCTCTCGTCCTCCCAGACATGGGGAAAAAATTGATAGAGTGACTTTAACGTTGAAAACCCTGTGAAACAGGTTCCTGTTCCTTCAAGGAGGAACTCCATGAGGACATGGAAAAGGTCATCTCCAAGGCTTCTCTAAGTTAATGATTAAATTATCCCAGATCTCTCACCAAGAAATGATCAACCTATTTTCCAGGTTGAAGCTCTTAATTTTTTATTGCAAGGCTCAATCCTGTAAGATCCTCAGGAGTTTAGTCAGGGCATTTTGTCCTAACGGCAGCTCCTTCGGTTGGCTGTCGCGAATGGAAGAAGCTGCAGAGGGTCCCCCAGGGCTGGTTCCTATCAAAACTAGTGTGGAAACACAGAAGAGCTGAGGAACTGGAGAGGAAAACAATAAAGGAAAGAGCCTCATCTATTTCTTTATGAGTGTTAAGCCCATATAGCTGTCTTGCTTCGCCTGCATGCAGCATGTCTAGGAGAGCCGGTTGCTGCGATAGATGGACAGGAGCTGTAACTGCTCCAAGAAGTGGCTTTAGATGGGCATTTTGGTACAAGTTGCTGGAGCTGTTACAAAAGCACAAGTGCGAGGAATTAGAGGCAATCCTCTTGCAAACACCAGGGAGCTGAATGTCTGGCCCCAGCTTTTCTGGGCTCTGCTCAAAACCCATCTCCTGCTGCTCTGCTGTGACCGGTTCCTTACTGATATCGCAGCCGCAAATCAGGGACACGTAACCATAACCAAGCCAAGAAATATGGTTTTTGGGGTTCTCTGTGGGATAAAATGGGGACTTTGTCTGAGGCCAACAGCAGAGTTACAAAAGGGCAAGCTCAAACACCAGTCCCCAAGCTTCCCTTTTCTCTTTTGTGGAGGTTTTGTAATGAGCAGCTCCTGCAGTCCTCTTCCCTTATAACTCCTCCACAGCCCATTGTGGGCCTGCGGGAGGTTAATTAGGGAGCCAGGCAAAGCTGGGGCTCTCTACTCACATGCTTTGAGTCACTAAGTGCTTTCTTCTGTTAAAACTAACATGCATTTGCAAGCTTGCCTTGTATTTTCCTAATGAGGGTAATTACTGCCTCCAATACGACATGACCCATTTGAGGCAAGGCAGCTCTCCTGGAGATGGGGAAGGTATTTTACTGCTGGTTTCTCTTCGACCTGTCCCTGCAGAGCAGCCTGGTGGTGAACTGGCCTGGGGCAGCAAAAGCAAAGCTTGGACCGAATAGGATGATGGTCCAGATCTGAGTAAGTCAAACAGATTTTTCTTTGTTTAAGCTGAGTTGAGTGTGTCTCTCCCAAAGGGAAAGCTGACCTTGCTGTGGTGCCATGCTGGGAGCCAGGGAGTTAGTGGCAAAGGCAGTGGGTGGATGGGGAAGCCTGACTTGCCTGGTCTGTTGGTTTTTTTGGTATAATATTTTTTTTTGGTTTGGTTTACTGTTTTCCAAGTTTCTGCAGGTCAGTGTCATGGCCGTGCTATTAGTTAAGCAGTTGCTTGTACTTAACGGATGCTGTGGAGTGGGTACAGTAGCCCAACTTCTGATGGGCTTTAGACACCTGGTTCCCAAACAAGTCTTGCTCTTTCTCCAGGCAGTTTCTCTTTTAAACAAGTTGTCATTAATTATAAGTGCTGTTTTATGACGGCCCACTCTGCACTTCTGAGAAGGTTCTGTGCCTTCAACTTCAAGTGTTTTGTCTCTGTAACTACTTGAATTGCTGTTTTCTGCCTTAGACACAGGTAATTGTTATTGCTGCAAAATGCTTCCTTGGATGATTATCAGTTGACTTGTATTAATATTTACAATAACTTTTTTGTTAGTAATTTTTTGCTGCAACAGGAAATGAAATGCAAATTAACAACTGTAAAGATTAAAACATAATGAAATAGGACATGAACTCCAGAGAACTAATGAATAAAGTGGCTCGAAGGCACAAAAAGTTGTCCTTCAAAAACAAACATAGAGATAAATAATAAGATAAATAGTTTTGAGGCATTAAACTGACAAAGAGAAAGAAATACCAAGTAGGGGATAAATTGTTTCATGCCAAATTCAAAATTGTGTTCTTTTTTTCTTAATAAAAAGATGAG
Organism: Chionis minor; assembly: GCA_013398295.1. Lineage (NCBI taxonomy): Eukaryota > Metazoa > Chordata > Aves > Charadriiformes > Chionidae > Chionis > Chionis minor. The sequence goes on from VZSF01011373.1 coordinate 351,062, forward strand.
ATTTCTCTCCAAAGTTAACCAACAGTGTAATTGCTGCATGGTAGATTTTTTTCCCCTAACTTACAAATCAGCATGTCAAAGCATCTCTCTGTTTGTTTACCTTTGCTGTCCTCATCTGGCTACTGAACAAATATATTGAGCTAATGGACAATAACATCATTATTCTTTTATTTTTATAGTATTTTTCTCCTCTACTCTCTGTTTGTTAAAGCAGAAATGTGTATTTGAAGCTGCTGGGTGCTTTTATGAGGTGTTTAAAGCCTGTCCAAGCTGACAGGTATTAGTCCCTTCTTTGACAAAGCTCCCAAGCCCTGCCATCTTTTCTCCTTTGTGAGACTTGTGTTGGCAGTTGGCTTTAAGATGGTACATTGCCCCTTTGTTTAACTGGGGGCATGTAGGTGTTCCTGGCTGCTTTTCGGGGCAATCCCCTCATCGAGGAACTACCTTGGTGCCTGTGAACCTGGAGCTGACCTGAGTGAACTTGCCTTGCTGTAAATCGTTTGGCGGTGTTTTGGCTTCATTGGTTTAAGTTGTCTTGGGTCTCGTGAAATCATGAGGCATCTCTGATCTAGTGCCTCCTTAATAGTCTTTCACGTGCTGTTTACTATGGTGTAGCTTCAGCATGATGCAAACATCTGTACACCTTGAGTCTTTAGGTAGGAGTCTAAAATACCTCCCCTTCAAACCAAAGAGGTTCCCAAGGCGATGCTCGTGGTGGGGTTTATCCTTTAGACTACGAATGTTGTCAGGGCTGGCTGGGGTTCTCTCTTCTGCTCATGGTTAAGCCATGGACGGCTCTGGCATTTCAGAAGAGATGGCGAGGAGCCTTCAGGGAGTTACTGCTCCTTGACATATGGACTTGGTAAGATCAGGGCAGCACTTGTTGCCCAGGAGGACACAAACCTCTTTGTAATCCCAGGCCACTTGGATTACCCAGATATAGCCTGCAGTGCTTTGCCTCTTGGTCTGCCTTCCATCACTAATGGTTTTATTAGGGAAGAGGATTAAGGTTTGGACTTCTGAAGTACCTGGGTGCTCAGGATTTTTGTGAGTGTTTGAGCCTCTCTGGAAATAAATTGAAATTAACATTGAACCTGGTTGAATTTCCAGGCTTTAAAAAAAAAATAAAAATCTTTGTGCAATTTCCATTCGCCTATGTTTTGTGAATTTTCATGACGTGCTTTGAAGGCCAAGGTGGGACCTCACAGCAGTTACTTGCCCAGGTGAAGTTTGTATGTGTGAGTCAAGGCAGTCAGGCTCTCCCACAGCTCTTGCCTGGAGCCTGTAATGATCTGCAAAGATTCAGTTCAGCTTTTACGCAGGGTTTTTTTGTTTTTAGCATCTTTCTTCTTTGTTCTTTACGACAAGGGACAGTGTCATAAAAATAAGAGCCTCTTATTTTTAAAGAGAATTCATGCAAATGCCATTTCTATTTATTCTCAGCCTGATGTCAGAATAATTCTGTGTATGATACCGCATTCGTTATCATACATTGAGTTGTGATGGCAAACAGAGGGCTTCACCCAAAGAGCAAAGAGGAGGAACGAACTCTCAAAACCAGATCAAACCTCAAAAGTTAATTTAAGAAAAGAGCTAGCTGTACAAAACAAGATTTCTTTTTTTTCTTTTCTCTTTTGTCATTTACACTTTAAATTCCCTTGGATGACCAAGCCCTGGCACAATAGGTTTAGTAAAAAAACCTCTCCTGATTGAAATGTTCTCAACTTTTTATCATGGAGTCTTCTTGCCTCTTAAACTTCATCTTTAATCTCTAGTTCCAGCTTTGTATCATCTAGGAGTTTTTGGTGGCTTTATTGGTCAGAGTTAGAGCTTTCCAAATTAGTGGGACCTCATGATGTCTGAGCAGTTAGACCAAGCATCAAAATAATATCTGGTACCCTCTTAACTGTAGAAGATAATCTATCCCAGTAAATATATCTGGCAGGTAAAAAATCCTATCAATGTTGATATACATTCTCCTCTATCTTTCCACAACCTTGGTGTCAAGTTGTACAAATATTTCGCCTGCTGAATGCAGACTTGGCTTTAGAAAGTGTGTATTTCAGCTCTCCATAAATAAAAATAATGGGCCTAATTTTGATTTTTGCTGGGGACCACTTATATCTGTTTGGGGATAGATCCTCAGCTGGTGTGAGCTGTCATAGCGTCGCCGCAGCCGGGGAAGTTTGGAGGCCTTGCTGGGTGTTTCCTGGCCGCATTGAGTAAGTGCAAATTTCCACCAGAGCATTGCACAGGACCTGAGCCGAAATGAGAAACAGGTCCAATTAAGTTCTGTAACTGAAATCATTATTAAGGTCTCTCTCATTTCCACTATACAAATATTCCAGCTGAAAGGATTATATTTACAAGTGCTATTTATAATTAAACATTTCACTCGATTTGCCCGCAAACAGAATGTAAATCATGTTTTGCTCTGCTAAAAGGCAAGGAAAAAGGGAAAGCGTCTTCAAGTAATTTATATTACATTTTGTAGTTAGCAAAAACACAGGTTTATGCAAATATGGATTTGTTGACACCTGCATATTTTACTTGTAAAGGTGCTTTATTTCTTGTGTGGCTGAGCAACCCCTGGAGGTGGCTGGGCTGCACAGACCAGGTCGGAGGATGAATGTGTCCCCACATCAAAGACTGTTACAGCCGGGCTGTGCTCACAACAGGCGTTTGCAGTGGTCCCAGGCGGTTAACAGGTACCTGAACCTCTCATGGGATGAGAAAGGTCTTGGCGCATCTGTCGGGAGGTTACGTGACATCCAGGGGATTACCTGCTTCCATCCAGTCTGTCGAGATGTAAGGGAAGATAAAACCCTTGCTTTGGTGGGAAGCTGTGTGGAAGAAGGCTCTTGCATGTGTAGGGAATCCTTTTATGTGGAGATGAGATGAAACTTGTCAAAGCACTGAAAGACTAGGATGGCCAACTCCTTTGGTACCTCATGGCTCAGCTACAGCTCAGATTTTCTTGCAATAAATGAGCTCCTAATGTTGCTTCGAGGCTTCTGGGGTTTGTTCCTGAAGACAGAAGGAGACTTAAAGATTTAATGCAGAGAGAGCACTTCTTTACCCCACCACCTTGGGAAGCTGATACCCAGGAGGTGACATCTCAGCTATGAAAACAGGATTCTGTGCAAGAGTCACTGGGTGATTTCTAGAAACAGGAAGGGCAATTTCTTGGTGGTGGCGTAGCCCGTTTCCCTGTCGCAGTTCAGCTGCACTCCTAGGTCGTGTCAGGGTGGATATTATGTTCCTACTCATGTGTTCCTTATTTGCATTGTGAGCCTTTTTCTAGCTGTGACAGTAATATAAATTAATTGAGGGGAATGGTAAGGGTGAAATAACTTAGAAATTATACTCCTGGTGTTAGCTAGTCCTGAACAGACACGAATTCATCATCATGCTTGCACATAAACAACCAAAGACTTTTTTTTAGCTTGGTTTCTTATTCCCTCTTGTCAGCTACAGTTCAAGGCCCTTGTGAGGCAAAATGCACCCAGGTGTTAGTTTTGGATAAACTTTCCCTGAATTCCACCCGTTTCTATCCGACACCAGCTAAATGGGGAGAGAAAAACCAAACCCCCAAGCCAACAGGTTTCAGAGCCCTGGCTCCCTCTCCTCATCTTTCCCAGGGCTGTGTTGCTTCTCCAGTTGCATTCCTCATTCCCAGTTCCTCGAGCTGGCTGCTTGCTTTATCAGTGCTTTGGCTGCTTCTGCGCAGCAAGGACTGGTGAAGGAAATCTGTGCATCGGGGGGGGAAGATGCAATACTCCTAGGCCATCATCCATCCATGAATTGGGTTGTTTTCCCTCTTTCAAATGCACTTTGAGAGTGTTTACTAAAGACATTAAGTGGGAAAGGGATGGAGACAGGTTCTGATTTATGCACTGTTACGGGCTGGGAATAATTCAGTACTGAGTTATGGTCTTCAGGTACAACCAGACCAGTGGGATTCAAGCCCAGAGGGAGTTGGTGACTTGAGCAGTTAAACAGAGATGACGTCCATCCTTGGCCTCCAGAGGCACTTCTGCTCTATACACAGTTAAGAAAACGAAGCTTAAAATAACTAGTGAATTGTGAGCAAATGTCAATACCACGTTTCTTTTTGGGTACTTGGTATTTTCTGCCCGGCACTAAGTGGGTTGTTAGTGCAGCCAACACAGTTATGGGTACTTTAAGCTGCTGGGAGCTGGGATGTTTCTGTCCTACCCTTGGCTGTAGTGAGTGTTTCCTCTTGGAGCAGGGCAGGGGATCCCATCCAAATATTTTCCAAAAGAACTGGCAAAAAGGAAACAGAAGGAAATGTTTCTATCTGAATCTGTGAGCTTGAGCCTTTCCACAGGCATGCGGTCGATGGAGCTGACACAATGACGGGAGCGTGGCTGCGTTCAATAATTTTATACATAAGCTATAAAAGTATATTGTGTTCGTTTTAAATTACATGCCTTTTAAACCATATTTTTGTTATACTTTAGGTATTTAGACTTTGGTTATCCCAGTTAATTGAGAACTGACTCTTCAATTTATACTGAAAATGAAATATTTTCATTACCGTGGTGATTAGGCGCTCCAGCCAAGGGTTAGACTCTGCTTGTGTTAGATATTGTACAATCATAGCTGAAAAAGATGATACCTGCCTTAAATACCTCAAAAGACAATAGGAAGACAAAGAAAATATATGTATCTAATTATAAGGGAAGGGTCTGATGAGCGGAGGCCTGGGAAGGCAATAACCAAGTGACGGCTCGTGTGGGGCTGTCGTCAGACCCTTCCCTACGGGGGTACGTGAGTCGCGCTGCCAGTTCTGCCTGAGCAGGTCTCCAAAATTAGGAAAATTTAAAGGCCATCTGCTGGTAGATTAGGTAAATAAAAATAGAATGTAATTGGATTGGGTGCTCATTTCAGTCTTCTGCATTATAAATGATAGGGAAAAGGTCACGTTTCTCCAGGCTATCTGATGTTTAGTGGATTTATTGTCTCGGCTTTTCATAACTCCTAGTTTAAGGTGCAATATCAATTTCGCTGTTATCTTTTTCTTAGCTGTGGAAAATCTCTCTTGCGGCGCCACATGCAGCGCGGCGCCGTTGACGCCGGCTGGACCCCTGCCAGAGGGCTGCGTGTTTATATCTCTCCCAACTGGGTTTGGAAACAAGTAGATTTTTAAATGACAGGACAAATCAGTCGGGCTGGAAGCATCCAGCTCAAGTAATTACAGTTCTGTAATCTCCTGCTTCAAAATTTGGTGTTGCAGATACCAGCCTCTAGGTGTTACGGGAATAGCAGGAGCTAAGTTAGCACAGCTGGATCCCGACTGGAGAGATCCTACGGCACTTCTGCAGGGGAGAGGAAGGGCAAATGGGAGGGGAATGCGAGGAGGACGTTCCAGGCAGGAGATGCGTTGGGCTAAGCAAGCAGAGGATGAAATGCAAGCATAACACAATGGTGATAAGCATTATTTTGACTTTCCATCAATTAATTGGCAAGCCCTGGAGTGGTACAGTGTGATTGAGGCAGAGATGAGGGATGCATGAAATGATTTTTTTTTTTTCAAATGTGAGAGACCCAACTTATATTTGTATCTATGTATTAGTGACACCAACAAGATACTTGGATTAAGAAAACACAAGTTGAGGGAACACAACTGATGTTTAAATCGTATGCATTCAGTTCAAAGAAAGAATCAGACTTGGAAAGTGAAATAACTCCTCACAAGCCGGTGTCTGTATTTTAAAAGAGTAGTTCAGCAGCCAAGAGGGCATCCTGAGGAGGAGCAGAGGTTGCATCGTGCATCTGCAGACATTTCGGCCAAATGAAAACATGACAACAGGTGGAAAACAAAGGTCGTTGAGGCTGTACCTTGAATTCTTTCAGTAACTTCTTCGGAGCTTTTCTCTAGAGATGTTTGTTACTTTTAAAAATTTTGGAATAATAATATTTTAAATTTTTACAGAATATTTGGTTTTAACTACCAGAAATAATTCAATATTTCAGTGTGAAGCTATGCTGCTTTTAGAACTTTCTAATTGATTTATCATGGGTAGATTTTTCCTCTAAACACGGGCTTCCTTCCCTCTAGGCGTTTCTCTCTTTCACAAGCACCCACGCCTTTCCTCCATCCTACCTCCCGCTCCCTGTGTGGGTTCCCACTGACTAAAAATGAAACATGATCTATTTTCACCCCAACAGGGCCGGTTTCATGACAGCAGCATTATGCAATGCCACCACACGTGCACAGCTGGAATTCTCACTCTTTAATTTTTGATATTTTTAAAAAGTGTTCAAACAGTTAATTTTAGGCCAGCTTTATTTGGACACAGCCTCCCACGATATAAAACTAGGCAAGTGTTTTTTAAAAAGTCGAAGCTCTTAAAAGGCACAAGGGCAAGGACAACGGGTGCTGTGTGGTGCAACTGGTAAGAAAGAAGAGGAGGAGACGTTCGCCGAACTAAAGCACAGTGAAGATGACAGATTCGGCACGCAAGCGTTATTTAGGGAGTCAGGAGCCGGATGGTAAATCCTAAGAAAGCAAAGCTCAGTTTTCTCCCCCTTCTCAGTCTGGGTTTTGCAGAAGTGCTGTAGGATCTCCTGGGTGAGGATCCGGCAGCCCCAAGGTAGGCAAAGTGGACAAGCTACTGAAGAGCATGTTTAATGAAGTAGAATGAAGACAAGCAAAATGGGGTGTGGGTGCACAAAAACCTAACTGAGGGGGAAAAACTGAGCTCCTCAGGCCCTGTAATGCAGATATTAAACAGCCTGTTTTTCTTTTTTTTTTTTTCTTTTTTTTCTCCTTCTTGCCAATCTCTGGCAATGCGTATTCAGCAAGAGGAACCCCATGCCATGAAGCTTGGAGGGGGCTGGAGCGTTGAAGGGTTTGGGGTCAAAGCTGGTGTTTCTGAGCTCATTTTGCTGGTGGGACACGTGGTTGGGCTTGAACGTGGTGGGGCCTTTTTGGGTGCTCGAAGTACCCTTCTTGGGCCAGCGCAAGCGTGCTTCTAGGCTGGGTGAAGCAAAGCGGAGGCTTTTCCTGGCACGCCAGAACAAATCCATACGAATTGAGTCTGTGTTCAAGGAAACAAAGCCCATGAAGATAAATAGGGCTAATCCCACCGCAGCCCGCAAACAAACACCACTGTTCAAACCCCGGACAGATAACACAAACAACCCTGGGAGAGCAGTTTGGAGAGTGTCAAATCACATGACAAAGCCAATATATTAGTCCAACTTCCAATTAGAGACTTGCTGCTGTATAATTAAGTTTCTGACGACACTGTATTTAAAGTCATGTCAGTGCTTTCATTTATAAATACTGCTCCGCAGGTGCCTGAGCTCCCAGCTGGAATCTGGCTTTCAGGATCTAATCCTAGAAGTGATTTTTACTTTGTTTTTTTCTCATTTCAATTTTGAGTGGAAAAAAAGAAGTCCCTCAGAGTAGTTAAGGTACGCAGGAGGGAAAAGAATTAAGTGTGTTCAGTATGGTTTAGTTCTGCTTTAGGTCCCAGCTGTGGATATGCATGTTTTATTATTGGCATGGGGGGTGGGTATGTGTACCTATGTCTGCACATTTCTCTAAATTAACAGAAAGGAGACCTGGAAGGGGTGCTTTCTGGCATCTTTTATACTTTACATAAATTGCAAAGGATGTTAGTTTGCCTATTTTGTTTTCCTCTTTATTTATCCTCCTTCCTTCATAAGATTTGTGCATGTGGAAAAAAACGTCCTTGTTTTTCCCGTGCAGCTTGTGGGATCCCGAAGGCTGGGTGAGAGCAGGGCTCGGCCGGCGGTCGGTGTCCCCTGGGGCGGTCGGTGTCCCCTGGGGTGGGCAGACCGTGTGCCTGTTGGGTGTATTTATCTGTGCAATCACAGTCAGGATCCCATGGACTGGGAGCGAGGGCTGGCACGTGTCTGGCTGCCCCACCGGGTGATGGTGATGTTAAATCTCCTCTTACACCCCAGCATTTAAAGCAGCGAGTCAAGGGGGTTGGGAAACAGCCTTCCCCAGACCCTGGTTCATACCATCATCTTCTAACGTGCCCAGACCTGAGAAAATCTGAACCTGAGCTGGCAGCCAGTCCCATCCAGAATGACCATGCCTTTGCTCTCATTTTAGCTCACGTATTTTAAAAAAAGTAAACATAAAGAGGCGGTAGAGAGATGAACATCACCTTTGGGCTCTCTTTTGCCCTGAACGCCAGGGCAGGCACAGCAGGCTGAGTTTTTCACCCCCGGCTCACGCACGGGCGCAAGTGTTGTCACACAGGAGTGATGGATCCTGCCCGGGGCAGGGGACGAGGGTGACCGGGGCTGTGCCCCTCTGCCAGCCTGGGCTGGGGACCAGGCTCTCCCCTGGGCTTTCCCCTCCTGGGCAAACACAGCTTGCAGCACGGTGAGAGGTGGCAAATGCCTGTGACAGCTCTTTTGCAAAGGCTGCGTCCCCCAAACCCGGCACAATCACTGCTCTCCTCTGCTCCTTGGCTCGGCAGTGGCTCTGCAGGCGTGGGAGGTGGTGGTGTGGCATGGCCAGCTCTGTCCCTCCTCCACGGGGGAGCCCCTGCCTGTGACAGGGGAAAACAGCCGAATGAGTTGATTTTCTTTTGATTATCTTAAAAACACACTCAAGCTGTTGGTCGTTACATTTACAGCCGGATGCAGGCGCCTGCTGCTCCTTTTGGTTATGACTTTTCCTGGGCGGATTGAAATAAGGATGGGGAGGCTGCAGAGTCCCTTGGGGCGCCCAGGGCTGTTGGTGCCTTCACTGCCGGAGGGGTGGTGGATGCGGACGCTCCTGCATTCCAAAAGCTGTTTGCTCCATCAAATTCAACAGACATAAATAATGGTACCCACAGAACTGTGAAACTGTGTGTGTGTGCGCGCGCACTTCCTGAGGACTAAATCATTTGATTCGGTCTCGCTTAAAGGACTGAAATTTCCAAATGGATAACTGAATTCCTGAGTCCATTAAGCAAGGCAATTTACAGTGTTCTCAAGCTTTGCCTATGGAAACACATTAACACAGTTTCCTATTTGGCTTGTTGAAAAGCCATTATTCTAAATACAAAAAGGGAAAGCAAAATAATTTTGCTTTTTCAAAGCCTGTTTGTTGTGTTTGTACCAGCACAGTGGTGTCAAGAGGTGCTGTGTGCAGCCTTTGACGATATTGGAGGGAAGTGGGGAGGAACGCTGTGTTCCCACATCAGGAGTGCTCTCACCAGCCTGGATCTATCCAGGTAGCACCTGCTGCTGCCATGGAAATCTGCATTTTTCTGTTTTAGACATGATCAAGCAAATGAAGAACAAAGGCAGTCGTTGAAGCAGATCAGAAAGATGTATCTTGGCATACCTGACCACTACTGAAATCACCAAAATATACATGAGGAGAGATGGTAAATTGGCCCTGGTGCTGTGTTTGATAATTTAGCACTTCCAAAGAGATCTCTAGGATGATTGATCACTTGTGATAATATCAGTTGTGTTTTGGAGGCTTGGGGTTTTTGTTTGGCGGTTGGTTTTTTTTCTTCTTAATATTCTGTCTCCCCCTTTACGCTGAAGGAATATATTTCTCCTTTAGGTGCAAGAAGAGGGATGGATTTGAGGGAAATAGGTCATGTGAAAAGAGGTTTCTTGGCTGGGCTTGGGAGTACTTTGTCTCCCCGAGTCTCTGCTTCCCCCCTGTAAGTCAAACAGCTGCTCATACCGGCTCCTTTCTTGCTCGTGCCTTTGGCTCTCAATGGCATCGGTGGATAAAGCACGGGTACTGGATAGCTCTAGGGATGTAATTTGTTTTCTACAGGTATTGGCTAGTGACTTTTTAATTCTAATTTTGAAGAGAAGTGGGATTTATCAGTAGTTAATACACTTTGTCTCAGGGTGGCAGCCCGTCTAATCTCACTGTTCAATTTAATGCATTAACACTATTTTCCTTGTTGTCAGGGTGATGCTGCTGAAGGCAGGGGCAGTTGTGGAAGGGGATACCAAAATAAACAGTACACATTATTCAAGTAGATGGGTAACTTTAGCCTTGCCCTGCTCCCTTATGTTTCCAGCAGAAAACACTTTCAGCACATCGATATCGTGAATTAGCAGCAAGTCTTGCTTAGCTGTCACATGCTAGCTAAGTAAACACCGTGTATTTTCCCAGGCCACCTATGAAAAATTCACTTGAAGATGACAAAACGAGTAGGACCTTTTTCCTTTTAGTGATGACAGTATCTCCGGGAAGATCTACAGGAAGCCAGTGTCGTATAATAATGGCTAAGGCAGGCAGTGAAGGGACTGCTTTAGGCAGAGTTGCTGCTGATCTCTGAACTCCTTGTGCTGGTCTGTCTTTTGAATTTCTAATTATTAGTTACTAATGTGCCTTTATATCAGTAAGGGGCTGTCGTGGTTTAACCCCAGCATGCAGCTGCTCTCTCACTCCCCCTGGTTGTGATGGGGGAGAGAATCAGAAGAGTAAAAGTGAAGGAAAAACTCGTGGGTTGAGATAAGACAGTTGACTAGGTAGAGCTAAAGCTGCGCACACAAGCGAAGTAAAGCAAGAAAGTCATTCCCTGTGTCCCATGGGCAGGTAGGTGTTCAGCCATCTCCAGGAAAGTGGGGCTCCATCACGTGTCATGGTTTCTTGGGAAGACTCTGAAAGTCTCCCCCTTCCTCCTCCTTCCCCCAGCTTTGTATATTGGCCATGATGTCACACGGTATGGAATGTCCCTGTGGTCAGCTGGGGTCAGCTGTCCCGGCTGTGTCCCCATCCCAACTTCTTGTGCCCTCCCAGCCCGCTTGTTGGCAGGGCAGTGTGAGGAGCAGGGAAGGCCTTGCCTGCCTTTCAACAACCAAAAACATTAGTGCGCTATCATCGCCGTTTCTCATCGCAAATCCAAACTGTAGCACTACACCAGCTGCTAGCGAGAAAATGAACTCCACCCCAGCTGAAACCGTGGTGGGGGAAATATAGGTTTGGCCGAGGGAAGGTGTTCCCTTTGATAGGAGTTCATATCTTGCTGGTAGAAAGTTATTCTTTCTGTTGCCTTCAACGGTCAATTTTTTTTTTCCAGTTTGTTGTTTTTTTCAGTCAAATTGCAATAACTTGTTTAATTATTTTTGCTTTACTTGATAGTGTCTAGAAACCTGCTCCACCTGGCAGGTGCAGCTGAAACCTTATGGGTGGTTGATAAGAGGGTGGTCTCAGAGCCTTCAGCAAAACGGTCTTATAGAAATATATCTTAAATATCAATTTCGGCTACAGTACCTTTCTATTGACTTTCCTGCCTATGCATCAAACAGTGGCAGTTTATTTTGCTTTTATGTTCTAATTGCTATCTGCCAGCTGAAATTTTGGCAGAGAGTTTATTTGAACAAGTTGATGTGCACGAGGGTAGGAAAGAAAGGAGAATACCAATGGGGTATTGCTGCACGAAGAGATGCATTTACGGGAGAAACTCACTTCAAGCCTATTTAGAGGGATGACAGTTGGAAGATCACATATTCATACACATACAGGAAGAAATGCGTTTAGAAGGTCAGTGGGCACTCTTTATTATTATTATTATTACTTCTGCCAATACAGGTGAAAGAAAAACTTTCTTTAAAGATATTTCCACAGCATACATGTAACTGGAGCTCAGTACCAGGAGACTGAGTTGTAGCCAAGTGCTTCAGAACTCTCAAGAAAAGATTAGGCAGGAAAGAAAACTGGAAAATAGCAGAGAAGAGAAGTTCTGGAGATGCTAGTAGATTGCATCGTGAAAGAAGCAGCATAGAAACAAGCTAGCTACTTCGAACCAGAACAGCGATGAGAAAAATGCTCAGACCAGGTATTTCATCATGGGCAATGTAGTAAACAGACAGTGTGTGGGCATGTGTATGCTCACGCTCGTCTGTGTATGTGTGATCCGGTGCCGATAGGGCTAATTGGAGCAGAAGTATCTGTGTGCATGGCTTTTCCATGTGCTTTCTTCCATGTGGTTTCAACTAAAAAAAAAAAAAAAATCACGCTTTTAGAAAGGTGGAAAACAGAGGTCCTCCATGTTCTTTAGCTTGCCCTGAGGTGCTCTCAGAATAATCCACTTGGTGCTTCTGGCTTGATCTGGATCTCAGTAGACTCGCAAACCTGGTAGCGTTGTCCATTTTGACCTGTCAGTGAAGGGGTAGAAATGACGCAGTGTGAAAAGCTCTTGCTCCCAAGTTACCTCACTGTACGGAGACTTCATTGGAGTCTCTCTTCGGAGCTGTCTGAATTTCCCCTGGTTTCCTGGGGAGATTTAGGGTGCGTGTGCCTCTCGCAAGGCTCACGATCCATCACGGGCTTAATGGTGCTTTCAGGCTTGCAATGCAAGGTGAGGTTTGCAAGATCACCCTCTCCGGAGGTCACGGTTTGAAGGTCTGGCAAGCTCCTCGCTGTGCTGTGCTTTAAATAAAGCAGGATGTTATTTCCTAGATTATCATGTAAGACTTACCACCGGGCTGCGGAGTTTGTCCACTGCTGAACCGTTGCAGCGTGCTATAACTAGCGTGGTATGAAGGCTCTACAATTCCAGCTGATGATTCACAGCAGATCATTTGATATTTAGGGCTCTGTTCATTAATAAGTTATGCTCCATTTACCTTGTTTTCTGTGGAATTTATGAGTCAAAAGTGCAGAGTGCACCAAAAATGATCCATTCATCAAATTCCTCTTCTCTCTGTATAATTGGCTAACCCATCATCGCGGCCCCCAGGGGCACATTGCACAAAAAGGTGTGTCCCGCATGAGAGAGCAAAGCAGCTTTAGGAGGGGAAACAAGGATTTGGCTTTTGTTTGAGTCTGCAGGTTGCCCCAGTTGGTGTCTTTGAGCTGTGTAGGCAAAAAAAACTTCCTGAGCCAATTTGTTTTCTTGTTTGCTCTGTGCCTACCCCAGGCGTTGTGACAGCAAAGGAGACGTCCTGCTTGTCTCCAGGTCCCACCGAGTGCTCGAATGCCAACGTTGCAACTCCAAGAGTCAAGGGGCGGAGGGAGGAAAAGACCATTCTGATAATCTAGACCCATCCGCAGTTTGCTTGCGTGCACCTCGGTGTAACCCAGCAGTGACACACAATAAGGGTGAATTTGTGGCGCTCCCCAGGTGCCAGAAGCTGTAGTGCTGAGGGGACCATAAGTTGTAGGAATGCAGGGAATGGGGGGAGGCAGGTTATCTAAAAACCAGAGGAAATGAGGTGCCTCTCTGCTCATAAATGACAGGAAGATGTCTGCAGACTATAGTGTCTCTAGTTGGCATCTAAACAACTAGTGTTGTTTCTTTTTTTAATGTTCTTTTTAGTGAAGCACATAAATACTTACATGTTGGCACAGTTACTTCCACATTGACGTAAGCTAGAGGAGCAATTTAGTAGAAATGAAGACGAAAGAATAACTATTGTGTATATCCCTTTGATTTGCCACCACTTAATGGGTAAAGCCCTAAACAGAAGACAAAGCAAATAATAATTAGAATGTACTGGTTTACAGGATGAATTGTGAAAATGTCTCTACTGCTGTCTGCAATGTGGTGTAAAGATACTCACAGTAGCTTTAAATGACCTGTCTAGACGGTAAAGCAGGGAGCTGAACATAGATTAATTCACCATTTTTAGCATTTGGTATCTTGTTTAAAGTTGCTCTGCATAACTGCAGCATCCTGCAATACAGACACACCGCCTGGCTCCCTGCTTTGCCTGGGTTACTTGATGAATACCCATTCAACGCTGAGGGTATCTGGAACATGGTCTTGGCTGACTTTGGACGGATAGAGGTTGAGGAAAGTGGGAATTAGAAATGCAAAATAAAACTTAATTTCATGCACAAAGACCCGACTTCTGCATTGCTGGGCAGCTGATTTTCATTGTTTTCCAGATCTAATTTTCTTAGAATGAGTTGGATATAAACTCAGAATAACAGACCAGAGGGTTTGTTTTGTTGTAAAAAGAGATACGGAAGCTTGTCAGGGGGCTAGGATTCACCTACAAGTAACAATTTGTGAGGAAAACTCCATTTAAAAAATGCCTCCCCCAAAACTACTTGCTCCCTGCTATGAGCTGGGTGGCTTAGTACTTCCCCACGCAACATCAGAGAGACAGGAGACAATCTGGCAGATCCTGGTCACCGTTCCTGGCTCCCCGAGTTCGATAGACAGAATCACAGAATGTTAGCGGTTGGCAGGGACCTCTAGAGACCATCTGGTCCAACCCCTCTGCCAGAGCAGGTCCACCTACAGCAGGGGGCACAGGATGGCATCCAGGCAGGTTGGGAATGTCTTCGGAGTGGGAGACTCCACCACCTCTCTGAGCAGCCTGTGCCAGGGCTCTGCCAGCCTCAAAGGAAAGAAGTTCCTCCTCATGTTCAGATGGAACATCCTATATTCAATTTTATACCCATTGCCTCTTGTCCTGTCACTGGGTACCACTGAAAAAAGCCTGCCCCCCTCCTCCTGGTACCCTCCCTTTAAGTATTTGTAAACATTTGAGATTGTTCTATCATTTCATCCAATTAAAGATACTGAAAAATGTTTTTTGGCTTTGAAGCTAAGTCAGGAGAGGCTAGATGTGTGCCTTACTCTCCCAAAGCCTGTGCGTGCTTGGTTTCAACAGAGTTGCCAGATGTCTAAGAGGTTCTTTTATGCTGAAGTCAAGGTGTGTTGAGTGGTGGCTTAGACCAAAGGTGGTGTAGATGGCTGCTGCCTTGGACAAACCCTGGCAGCTGCATTCAACATGAGTGAACTGGTGTGCTTTGTCTGCTGCAGAAGCTTGCACTGATTTACAGGAGATCTCAAAACTGATGTTGGCTGGAGCTCTGGCTTCCACACACTGCCTGGACGTGCGGCGCAGCCAAGGCACTGGGTTGGGGAGGGGAAATCTGGTCTTCCTGGCAGGAGGGCAGAACTGAAGTATGATTTATTATGGACTTCAGTTCTGTGCTCACAGCACGCTTTTTAGTGCTTTTCTTGAAGCAGGAGCTAACTCCACTTGACATCGAGCCAGCTGATGATGTGCTCAGCCTCTTCCAAGAAAGGAAGCTCCAGGCTGCCCCAGACATCTCCAGTGCAGCGATGGGACTGCCAGGCTCACGTGTCCGTGCACCTTACTGCACCAGGGCTTCTGTCCGTAGGTGCCGAGCTTGGAAAGACTGAAGCTTTGCTTTTAAAATAGACCCCGTGTATGCAACTCCTGATGTAAGCCTAAAAGAAGAAAAATTATTCTCGATAATTTGTCTTAATTGCTATAGTACTTAAAGAGGAAAAAAACCTCTGTGCACCTGAGTGGAAGCAAGAAGAAAATATTTGGAAGTGTTTTGGAGGTCATGGGTATTGGATTGGAGCTTGTATGAATGTAATTTCTGTTGGGAGTCAAGTCTAATAGCAATGTAATTTATACGAAATATGTAGCCAGGGGCTATGTCTCAGTTCCACTGAAGTTAATGGTAAAACTCCAGTGTCCTCAGTGGGGGCAGGATTTGATGCCTGGAGAAATGTTTTATTATTAAAAGTTTATTAACACTTCATATGGAAGGGCTATCTTCCCTTGCCCTGTTGTTTCATCTGTATAGGTGGAAGAGCTGAAGAACTGAACAACAGGAATAATGCACCAAACCTTCCTTTCAGTCTGAAATTCTCAACACAATGTTGTATTAAAGGACTGTATTGAAAGCGCTTGGCAAATAGATTAAAATATGGTTCTTTTAGACAAAGAATCCTTGGAGCAGGGTGTACAGAATAGTTGCAATGGATTTTTATCCCTTCAAATTTTGCAGCATAATAACTCGTACTGAGTTACAACAGGCAACCTACACAAACAAGGAGCTATCCGACTTGTTAATTTTACATCCTTCTGTTGCTGCTCCGTAGGATTAGCTCTTCACACACCTAATGAGTCCCTTCCTCTCCTTGGTTCTGCCTGTCTGGGATTAATCTCTCTGGTTTTTTGTACCCATTTTGAAATACCTCTTACAGTTTAGAACTTAAAAGAAATTTTTGGGTGATACAAACGTACTTGATGACCGTCTCATTCCCGGAGTGTCACATGTCATTTTCTTTTCATTCACATGTACTTCAGTAGCAATTTTTTATGACCTTCTAGTCCTATCAAACCTGTACCGCAGTTATGGGTATTGCTCTGTCAGATCATTTTGGGAGATTGTTAATCTTATAATTAATTCCCACTATAATCTCAATTAAATGTGCAGACCCCTTAGCTTTGTGCTCTTGTCTATGGAAAATGGATGTTCTCTATTATTGCATGCTGATGACTGAAGGTGGGTGCCTGCATAGGGAGCTGCTGGCTGCTTTTTTAACCTTGAGCAAAGGTGCTGCACGGTAGAAAGGTAACATTTTGCCCACACAGAAATATTATTTTTTTTGCTTGGTTTCAGACCAGTTCTGCTGCCAGATGCGCAGGGTTTGCAGGGGACTTACACATGCAGGCAAGAGAGAAAATTGGAGTTACTCACTGAAAAGATTTCAGCCGCTCTCCCGGGGTGCTTTTCTGCATCTTCAGGCAGCTAAACACATTTATCAACCTGACTGCTTGTCTTTGAGAAGCGGCTGACTGCTCAAACCCAAAGCCGGGATATCCCTGGATGTTGGGATGGAGGATGTCTGCGACTTGCTAAAGGGCTGTGCCCGTGATCCCGTTGCTTGCAGTGGGTCGGTGCCATTGGGCTGCTGGCTTGCGGGATGCGGTTGCCAACTGCCATCCTGAAGACCCACAGGAGCAGAAGAGAACTTGAAAATCTGCTGTACAGATCTTCATCTCTGTTAGAGGCTGGAGAGAGACAAATTTATTAGTACTTCACAACATTTTTCCTGTTAATATTTCATACGAGTAAGCTCCTGAAAGGCTTGAAAGGAGTTCTGCAAAATTACCGAGTGTTAGTTGTTAACACTATTGATAGCAATGGAAAACTCAGACTACTGAGCGCTGGGGTAGGACCTGCCAAGATAAAAAGGCTGTGATTATGGGGGTGGATTTTTTTGATGTATCTCTAGAGCTAGCCAAAGGGTTATAAGGCTGCATGACTTGTGAGAAAGCATTTCTTGTTATAAGCATTTTTGGAAGAAAAGTCTGCTCCTAATCAGTTCTGAAGTCTGCCTAATTCAAAAGCAGATATTACGAAAGCAAATCCGAAATGACAGCTGTGTCCACAGCTGCCACGCAGCAGGTTGTAACCTTTGCTGACATCTTGAAAAAAACAGACCAAGAGCTGATTCTTAGCTGTCAGTTCTGCTTTCCTCCTTTCGCCTGCGCTTTGAGGTTTCCATTGACTGCGCTGTTTTCCTTTAGAAACGGCCAAACTGGCAGATTTCTTCTTCTCCCTCTTCCCGGGTTTCCGCTATCCCGTTATCAGTCCCAGCAATGTAGCTCTGTTGACATGATTCTAATTGGAAGCCGTCATTATTAACATGACGTGTGGTACAGCGTGCAGGATCAGGGCCAGGGAAGGTGATTTACCTCCTTGGGCTTTGTGGACCACCACAAGTGGGAAGGTGAGGAGCAAACAGGGCTGGTTCTCGGGAGCGGTGCTGCAGCCGCCAGCCTGAGCATCACTTATCTCCAAGAAAAGCAACTTGGAGCGGCTAAATCAGCTGCCGCCTGAAAGGCACAAGCATTTAGGAAATGGGATTTGGGGAGAGAACGTTTGAAGCAATAGAAAGCACTTGAGATCTGCTTCATACATAGT
The DNA here is from genome assembly GCA_013398295.1 of Chionis minor. Classification (NCBI taxonomy): domain Eukaryota; kingdom Metazoa; phylum Chordata; class Aves; order Charadriiformes; family Chionidae; genus Chionis; species Chionis minor. The sequence continues at coordinate 368,748 of VZSF01011373.1, forward strand.
TAAATGTCTTAGATATTTGCATTTGAAAAAGCAGCAACTCCAGGTAAGGCCTTTAGCCAGAGTCTGTTTATAACAGCTTTGAAGTCCAATTCATATTTTCTTTTGCAATTTTTCTTCTTTTTTTTTTTTTTACCCTCTTTCTTTCCTGGAGGCTCCATTGTGAAAGCCTGGGAGCAAACAAATATTATCCACAACGTTTCATTTTAATTCAAATTAGTCCAAAAACCTTCATGCTTCGATAGCTACAGACTCGGTGAGTTACTGGCATGTTCAATAAATAAATAATAAAAAAGGGAAAAACAGTGTCTGAGTGTTTAAAAAAAAAAAAAAACACCAACAAAAAACCCAAAAAAACCTCAAAAAACAAAAAAAACCCCAAAACCAAAAAACCAAACTAAGAAACCAAACCAAACACAAAAAAAAGTCCCCAAACCACCAAAACAAACAAACCCCACAAACTCCCTTAAGCCGCCTGAAAATCGAAACCCAAACAAAAATCAAAGCCCAACAACAACCAAAAAAAATCCAGCCCCAACCCCTCCTGTCATTTGGAGGTTGATTCCAGGTGCTAAATGTGAACTGGGATCAGGATAACCCAAAATATTAAGAATTTTCAGCTGCCTTGAAGAAGTCTCTGAAATGGATGTGTCCAGCAGAGATTTGCAATCTGTAAGATTGGCCCAAATGAACATGCTAATATTTTCATTCCGCAATTTCACTTTTAAATAAGACCTATGAATTTTATAGCTTTACCCAGCTTTTAATGAGCTTGGCTGGAACAATAAACTGTGGCTTATGAAACACCATGAATTAAACCCAGTTTCCTTATTTTGATCCTTTTCTTCCTATGTTCCTGCTTAAGAAGGAGCAATACTCGATGTCAAGAATCGCGTATGAACTGCGAGATTTAAAGTAGCAGCAGTAGATAGATATTTATTAATTAAGCTTTAGTTACGGTAGTTAAGCATTTAGGGGTAATAAAATGTAAATGTGCTTTCAGCATAAGTTGTGGTTCTTAAAAAAAAAAAAAATTCTTTAAGAAAAATCATTGCAGTAAGGTCATGGCTAATATTAATTGCTGAATTTACTTGCTGTACCAAACACTTCTTACACTAAACAGCAACTTAAGGAATTGCTTTTATTAATATGTGCGACGTGACTTAAATTGTCTGATCTTCTGCGAGGCAAAATGTGAAGTCTTTCCTGGAAGATTCTCATTTTGGGCTCTGTGCTAGTGCATCTCTCTTTGAAAAGCGGTAGACAGGTTGACCCTGTTCTTCATCTAGAGAATATGCGAGCTCAGAATATAGTTTGCTGGGCTCTGATGATGCTCTGCTGTGAAAGGGGACATCAAGCCACAAGCACATCCTTTGGATTGGGATTTGGTGTCTGCCTTTCAGCAGGAACCATATCTATATTAGCAGGATTTGTGAATGTAGGAGATGATTTGCGAAATACTGACGTAGGCGAGTTGTTTCTCACCTGTTCTCCCATCTATCTTTCTTGCATGTGTGTTGGCATGTTAAATGCATTGAGTTACAGCAAAAATGTAATTATATTTTTGTAGGTAAGCTTAGTAAATAAAATTTAATGAGGGAATATGTAAATAGAAATATCAGACATGGTAGATAAGCATGAAACACTTCTATGAAAAGCAGAAACTGCAAATGTGGTCTTGGTTGGTGAAGCAGGAATAGCCACGTAGGACCATGGAGTGCCTTGGCTGTCTGTTGTGGAGAACATGGAAGCAGCTGCTTTTCCCTCCAGTTGACGTAGATTTTTGCTAAAGGGATGCTTTATCATGAGAACTTTTTGCTTCTATAGCCAAGTGACTTGGAAACAGCGGAGGGAGCTGTGTGTCTGTAGCCGTTGCCCACGTTGTGCTGGTGGAGTCACAGAAGTGGATGGAGGTGCTGAGACTGGGATTGGCGGAGCAGCTGTGCTGGATCTGGCCTTTTTGGGAGCCTACGGCAGAAATACGGCCACAATCGGCAGCTGCACCTCTCCTTGTGGAGGATGACCATGTGAAAAATCGCCCCAATAACACGAAGGGTGGGAGCCAGCCTCAAAGGTGGAGATGCTGAAACCCCAATGGTGCTGCCAAGTGCCTGCATCTCCTTGCTGACTGGGGTTACTCTTCCCATGTATCAGAATATTGCAGGCATTAAAGAGATTTTTTTTATGGCCTAATCCATACTTTTGATTTGCTTTAATGATCTTTGCAGTCTGTTATTTATACGTGGCATTATTACACAGCGAGCTTTGTAATGCATTAGGTCATTAATGCGTTCGCTTTACAGCTTGTTGGTTTTGCTGCTGAGCTAACCTGTCGTGGGTGTTCCTGGATGTGTGCCTCGCTTCTAGATGAGTCTCCTTTATTGACAAAGGTAAAAAAAGGTATTAATAAAATGAGAAATCTCAGATGGCTCAGTAAGTGAGGGGGCGGCAGCTGTCTGATGCAACTCTTTCCTCGGGACCTGCTGGGATGGGATCTCGTTTGTCCCGATCCTGGGGAAGCTGGACCTTTATTGACTTGTTCCTGGAGGGGATCAATTCCCTCGCAACGCCTAACAGGGACGGATAAAAGGAATTTCTCAGTTTTACTTCTAATTGCTAGGTAACATAATGTAAAATCCCTTACGTGATTCACTTTGTATAAAGCTTTATAGCCTTTTTACACTTTTTTGGGGGGGCTTTCACTATAATTCTGAGGGTAGGAGAAAGGCAAGTAAGTGTGCCATGCTGCTTTCTGTGGCCAGGCTTTCGAGGGGGATCATGAGTCACCAAATCTTGATAGAGGTGGTGTCTGTGGCAGGGAACCCTATGGCTCAGAAGGAGGATGCCGAGCGCGGAAGGAATATTGAACTCTCCTCTGTTTCCTCCCTGAGCTGGAACTGCTTTTTATCTTGACTCCGTTCTACGGTTCCCATGAGTTCCCCTTTTCTACCTTGGACCCCTGGATTGATACTTCTGTTAATATATGTAGCAAAAACTGTCTGAATTATGCTTTAGCGTTAATTTTACATTTATTTTTTTGTAAGAAAGGTAAACTTGAGAGGCTCCTGCTTTGATTTGTACTGCAGAAATTGTCCCCCACTGCAAATTGTGGGGTTTTAACACCCAAATAAAGCTGCCTGATGTGAGAAGGTCCTCATTAATGACTAATGCAAAAAATTGAGTGAAAGGCTTTTCAGCTGCAAAATATTTTAGCAGGGTGGACAAGGCTGAGTGACTGCAAAGAGGAGCTTTTTGTGCCAAAGGGAAGTGTGCAAGTGCAAATAGGTAGCATTTCTCTAAGCCGACTCAAAACACGCGCATTAGAGTATTGAGGTTAATTAGCTTTGGGGAAGAACCCAGCGTTCAGGTGATCGATGCCAGAACTCAGTTTTGTGGGTGCCAGGCAGCCGGTGAGGGTTCGGGAGAGCCGGCGTTCCTGCGGGAACAGGCTGGCAGCAGGGTCCTGCCTGTTTGGAGGGGTTCAAGGAGGGAGGCACATCCCTTCCCTGCCAGGCGGTGCTGGGGCTCCCGTTGTGCCATCGGGGTGGTTTCCACACAGTCCAATTAATTTCCGCCATGTTCCTGGCTTCGGGACGGAGTCATTACGCGCTTCAGCTCAGGTTTGCTGCATTTACTCAAGGCATTGCTGGGTCTGGGGAAGCAGCAGATGATTTCGTACAGACTGTTTCAGTGAGGAGAGTTTGGCAAAAAGGGCTGCTCTTCGTGTCCCCTCCAGCGGTGGGGGTGTGCCAACACCCCCTGCTCCACAGCACTGTTAAATTGCTGAACAAATGAACGTTTTGAAATTGCACTGAGCACCCAAAAAGCCTCACAAATGTAAATAATTAGTCACATCCAGTTCCCCCCCCCCTTCTTTTTTTTCTTTCCCCTGGCTTATAAACTAGCACAAGATGATTTTCTGTCAAGGACTGGAACCAGTCCGAAGCTGAAATTTTCTTTTGGTGGGAAACTCTGTCATTTCGAGGCTTTTCACCTAGAATTGGAATGAAAAGATAAAATTATGTGAAGAAAGAAAATCACTGAAGAAAGGTATGTGAATTATTCACAACTTCTTTATTCTTTCAATAAGACCAAATTATTGCCTTCCTATAATTCTGAAGTTTTAATATGATAAAATATTTTCTTTCAATGACTCCAAAACATATTACAATGCATTAAACATATATATATGTGGAATAAATTTAATATTTCATCATGATCTAAAATTTGAAATTAAATTAATCAAAATAACAGGTAAAATATAAGTTTATGTGTTTCAGAACATGGTGCGAGTTGTGAATGTTTCTCTTTGACTTTTTTTGTTATTTGTCCAGGATAGATGTATTGCTACAGATGGTTTCAGTTTTACTGGCATGGGTCTCCTCCAGCAAAACAAATCCATCAAAGGGTGGACAGCAGGCCTGGCAGGGGTGCCCACAGCACCTTACTCGACCTGTACAAAATGGGGCCAGAAACCAGTATCTAAAGAGCTGTTCCCATGGTCATTTTGACTAGCTGGTGTATTATAACCCCGAATGTGTCAGATTTAAGCAATCTGCAGTTCAAAAATAGTTGCTATGTTCTTACATGTATTCAGTCAACAGCTTGTAGGAATTTCATAGAATTGTAGAATGGGTAGGAATTTCATGGAATTGTAGAATGGGTTGGTTGGAAGGGACCTTACAGATCACCCAGTGCTACCCCCTGCCCTGGGCAGGGACACCTCCCACCACACCAGGCTGCTCCAAGCCCCGTCCAACCTGGCCTTGAACCTCCAGGGATGGGGCAGCCACAGCTGCTCTGGGCAACCCCGGCCAGGGGCTCCCCACCCGCACAGGAAACAATTTCTGCCCAATATCTCATCGAAATCTCCCCTCTTTAAGTTTAAAACCGTTTCCCCTCATCCTGAGGCTCCACTCCCTGATCCAGATCCCTCCCCAGCCTTCCTGGAGCCCCTTTCAGACACTGGCAGGGGCTGGAAGGTCTCCCTGGGGCCTTCTCTTCTCCCGGCTGAACCCCCCCAGCTCCCCCAGCCTGTCCTCCCAGCAGAGGGGCTCTAGACCTCTGATCATCATTTCGTAAGTGGATTCCCAGATTGTGCCATCAGTTGTGTGTTGCTGCTCCGCAGGATCCCAGGGGTGGTTTTTGCAGTACTTAATAGTGATTCACAGCATTCAGGCAGCCTGTGGCTGTGATGTTGGCAGAGTAGCAGCGTTGTATATGGTACTACAACTTTTGAAGTGCTTTCTAAATTAAGCGAGCTTTACGCAATTTCTCTTGTTTCCTCCCCTATCTCTAATAATGCTTAAATCCGGTCACCGCTCTTGACTTGGGAGAGACAGAGGCGGGCAAATGTTTGGTCACCACAAGCTTAGTGAATAACTGGGTAGAGGAGAGAGAATGGGGAGGCAGGGGATGGGCGGCTATGTGGGTGACATGTCATTCCAGTACATCCTTCCCTTCTTTTCAGCACCTATTGTTTACCTTGAAGCTTTTCTTCATTCAGCACATGCTCCTCTCTTCCTTCGGCACCGTGAATGTGTGCCGGAACGCAGGGATGCGCGACAGAAAGTGAGGAGACCGCAGCTCTGAGCGGTCCCACCGGGATCGGGGTTAGTAGCAGGTAACAAAACTCTCTGCCTTTATTCCTGCCCCTTTCCGCTTTGGAATTGCATGAGGAAAGTCCCATCCTTCTGGCACATGAACATCTTCTGGCACAGGCGTCTTCAGCGGTTGGGCAGGGATTCTCCGGATGTATCGCGCCTGCGGCTGGTCCTCCTCTACCCCGGCTTCCTCTGGCAGAGGGTTGCGGTGGGGATGCCCTGGCGAGCAGCTCGCCTTGCGCAGTAAGCAAACATCCGAGGGCAGGAATGCTGCTCTGGCAGTGCCTGTGGGCAGGCTGTGCAGGTGTCCTGTGCCGTTAGGGTGTGGGGGATCCAAACCGGGCTCTGCTGGAAGGCGGGAGCCAAGGGGGTGAGCCAGGGACCTGCAGGCTGAGCTGGCTGCGCTGCGGTGGCTGTCACCCGTACAGCACATCAACAGGTTGTGCGACTGCAGACTCCTTCACCCTCCTGAGAATATAACCCGATACGCTTGAAATGCAGCATAATTCACAAATAATTCTGGTTAGATAAATATCTCATTAGTTACGTGTTATACTGCTGGTGACTAAGTTGTGGCAGAGCACGCCCGTCACTGTCAGTACTGTTGAGACTGCTGGGTGAGCAGCCTCTTCTGTTTGTCTGCTCCTGTTTGTCTCCTGTCCCCGAAGGGTAGGAGCTGGTGGAGGCAGCCTCTGGCCTCAGCAGCCTCCACTGCTGCTGTCCCAGCCCGCACGGCCACCGTTGTCCCCAGGGTAATTCCCCTCGGTGCCCTGCGCTGCTCCAGCTCGGGATGGAGCATCTCATGGCAGAGCAAAGCACGGCGAGCTGAGCAGCGCCTTTGAAAGCAGCTGCCGTGAGGCGCTGTGTTTTGAGAAGATGACTTTGGGATGAGGTAGGAGGGAGAGAAGCGGGAGTGATGGGAATTGTGCAGAGAGGCCATGTTGTGTGTCCTGCAGTGAGTGATGGGTGGCCAGATCCTCCTGGAGAGGTCCTGGGGGACTGCCTCAGACCTGGCCATGGAGGGAAGGACTTGCACTCACACAGCTCTCTGCTTATCTCTGTTTCTTATGCAGCTCATGCAATGGGTGCAACTAGCAGAAACCAGGTGATGTGCAGCTGTGTCCCTTGCTAGCGGCTGGATTTTTGGTCCCTGTGTGCTGAACCCACCCTGAATCGCGCGTGGGGTGCACCCATACCCCTCCTAGGCTGGGTCACAAATCTGGCTTGGAGGTTTGAAGGTGCATGCATAAAGCAACACCGGAACAAATGGAAAAGCTTCAACTTCTCAGTCTGGTTTCCAGCATATGCTGAGAGGAACAAAAACCTCGATGGGGGCATGAAATAACAGAAACCTGCCCTGTGCTCACTGCGTGGCTTTCCCATCCTGGAGACCCCGAGCACTGGGGTGTTAAACGTCGCTTTCTCTTTGGACCACACAAAAATGGAGCAGCTTGAATTTTAGGCAGGGCCTGCCTGTGGCTTGGGCTGCTGGGGTTTAAGATTGTCCTCTGAATCATAGTATTTTACAGTCCACAGAAGAGCTCGGTATGGGGGTGAAAGTGGAGGGAAGGAGCTGCTCTTGCTGGCTAGAAAATTTGTCCTCTCTGATAACATTTCCATTGGAATAAATAAGCTTCAAAGAAAGCAAAGAAGCTTTCTCCCTCCTCTGTGTGTCCTTGTAGATAATGATGGTAGTTGTGCTCAGCTGGGATGCTGTTGACAGCTCTCCTTGCCTTTGAATGCCTGGCAAATGGGGGCAAAGAATTCTTAAAGGACAACTGTTGGCAGTGGCATCTGCTGCCTGAGAGTGCCAGGGTTTATTGGCCCTTCAGCCCTTGGTGAACGGCTCCTCCATCGCTTTAGGACTCTGTCTGAGGATGGAAACAGTGAAAAATATACAGAATTTTCTTTTGAGGCAAGAGTCTTCTGGATTGATAGTATCTTTTTTTTTTTTTTTTGACCTCCTTTGTGTACCACTCTGTCGTGTGGTATCTGAAATGATGATGTTGATACCACATGAACTTTCTGATCCAGTGTGTGCCCCGGGTGGGGTGTAACTGGTGCAAGGGGCCCATGCCAGCTGACCGCATGAAAAACACACGCACTCTCTTTACTGCTGGACTGGAAAAAGAAATAAATCTCATCCTGGCATTCTAAAATGAAACGATAACAGCACCCAGGGACTCTGTGACATCTCCATAGAGAGGTGTTCTACCTTCTTTGTGCCAAGCGGGAAGCAGATCTAACAGCTGGCGGGCTGGTGCCTGCAGCAGCGGAGGATGCAGAGGAGGATTCCCGACACTGCGGGCTGAGCCCCATTACGGAGTGACTCCTTCCTGCTGGGGCTCTTCCCCGGGGGAGCCCCTTCCCAGGGAGCTCCTTCTGCCCAGAGGCGTTGTCGGTTTGCAAAGAAGCACCGTGTGTGAAGGAAAAGCTTGTTGTAGCTGAAGCCGTCTCTGTGGCAGCCACGCACGGCTCCAGCGGCCGCCGGGGCTTCCTGGAGGGATAATCCCCTCCCCACCAGCGACGGGGGCCGAGCACCAGTGCTCACGGACCCAGTGGAGACCCGGGGGGAGGCAGACACAGCTTCTCTGCTTGGGGGTGAGATGAGGAGGGGAGATGGCTGGTATCCGGCTGCCGTGTAAAGCCTCAGAAAAGCCGGATGATTTAAGGAATCTCGTGGCAGGCACTTGGCTCCGCCAATCCTGGGTATGCCGTTCCCTCAGTAAACCTCTTGCCTGGGCTCCCTAATTCTTGCTAGGACGGACAAATCCGGAACAGCAGACCTGAGCCAAGTGCTGTGGAGCTTCTCTGCAGCATGAAGAACAGGGCGATGGGGTCCTTACCCCGCTTCCTCTGGGACACGGGCGCAGGGAGTGAGGACGGATGCTCCTGGGTGGCAGCAAGGAGGCAGCGCAGGCTCCTGTGCGCTGCAGAACGTTATTTACACCCACGTTTGCCAAAACCTGTCGTGCACAGATAATGACATATTGGCAAGCTGCACGTGGAGTTCTGCACGTCTCCTTTAGGTCTTTGGTAGCAGAGGCTGTGTGTCCTCACGCTCGCTGTGCCTGGTGCTAGTTGGGAGGATCCCGGGGTGGGATTGTTGCTGTGGTTTGAAGCCGCTCTGCAAAGACATCCTTAAATTATGTGCGTTAGGGATCTTGCTGGCCCCACAGGGATGAAAGATGTAGGCACTAGCACGGGTCTCTCCGGAGCTCTGTGTCCCCTGGCGCTGGCTGTGCCCCCGGACCCCCATGGAGGCTGGCGTGGCTGGAACGGGGCGATGCCGCGTCCAGCCGTGTGGCGCCGCAGACCTCTGCGCTGTGCTCTCCCTCTGCGAGGAACGGCGATGACAAACCAGCTGTAAAACAAGAGAGATTTGTAAGGTTTACATTTATTGAAGTTTGCAAAGCGATCTGTGCTGCCCCGGCTGGATGCTGGTACATGGGACTGTTTTACTTCTGCACCGCTTGGGAGAGCTGCTGTGATTTGCCGTTCCCCCGGCTCCTGGGGAATCTGCAAGGACTCTGGGCTGCGTGGCAGTCCCAAATGAGATTTTTCTGCATCTTTAATGTATTGAACTTACTGTATATAAGGAACATCACGACACCCAGGAGGCTTCGTAGCAGATTTCATATGAATAGCATTATGGCCAAGCTCAAGTTTTGATAAGGAACTGCAGCCGCCTGCTCTTGGCTCTGTCAGGGTTTGGTTTTTATTGTTTTTGTAATGAGGAGAAATAGCTTGACACAAATGCGCGTTGGACGTGATCACCAGCAGGAAAAATATTGCCCTGTATCTCAAGTTTTGCTCAAGATGGAGGTTTCTGGTCTGGACGTGGATGCATTCAGGTTTTTGGCTCCTGAATAGGACCCAAGTAGGAGGGAAGAGAAACCCGAGGTCTGAGTGAATGTGGATGCAGGACCGAGCACTTGCGGCTGGGCTGGGGTGGTGTTTGCAACTCCAGCAAGCAAAGGATGGGCATTGCTGCTCCTCGTGGTTCCTACCGGCGCTTTGTGTACAGACAGTGGAGTCAGGTCAGAAAATTCATCATCCCTAATGATGCGTTTCCATGTGTTGGTTGTTTCTAGAAAACCTCCCTCATCCTTGTTGTCAACAACGATCACGCAAAAGTTGTAAAACCTTTGTATTTTCTATTTTAGATACAGGGAAACAACATTAAACGTTGGATAGGATTATGTTGCGTGCAGGGGGAAACGACATTAAAACAGAAACTACAGTGGTTTAAAAAAAGGAAAAAAAAAAGAAAAGCCATAATCAGGACTGAACCAGTATCTATCAGGACAACTTGAAAGGAGGCAGCAGGAGGAGAAGCCCTGCTTAGCATATGGCTGATGAGTTGGGCAAATGGCTCTGAATTGCCACGCGTGTGATGGAGAGCAGGATACAGCCCAGATGTAATCTGCTCGATTCAGGCCAGGAAGGGCACAGGATGTTTTTCTTCAGAATGAAGCTTTCATCTTGTGTCGGTTGCATTGTGGTTTTTTTATTTTTTATTTTGGGGTTTTGAGGTGTTTTTTGCACAGCATCTTTGATGTTTGATTGTAAACCCGAGTGGTGTTGAGTGGAGCCTGCCCAGGCCGGCGCAGCAGGCCGGGTGGTCCGGATGCCCCTCCCCACCAGGCTGGCAAAGAGAAGCTTGCTTATTTATTTACTTCCCCCCC
>VZSF01011384.1:0-17158 GCA_013398295.1 Chionis minor
TATTTTTTTTTTAATAGAAAAAACATATTTTATTGCTTTTTAACAATGAAAAGATTCTTTACAACGCATCACAGTTAAAGACAGAGGCTTTTTTTTTTTTTCTTTTTTTTCTTTTTTTCCCCCCCTTCCTGCAATCCACATCACCAGTCCCAGCTCCAGCTTGGTCCACGCTCACGGGGTGTATTTCCACCATCCTCCGTCCCTCCCCCTCCGGACACCCGGCCACAGGGACACCTGCGACTCAGTCCCAAGCGCAAAGCACGGCTCTGGAGTCCTGGGGAAGTGTTTCCTGCTGGAAAACTGGCAGCAGCAGCAGGGCCCGGAGCTCTGCCCACGACTGTGTCTTAAAGGTGGTGGGGAGCTGGAGGAGAGCGGGAATGGCTGCATGGCAGCAGCTCCGGCAGGGAACGGTTCGGCTCCTGGACCTTCCTGCGGCGCTGAGGGCGGGATGGGCTTGTCCCAGGGCGAGCGGAGCCCCCGGGACGCGGCAGGAGCCAAACTCGCAGCATCAGGCTGTGGCTGCCACCACCACGGTGACGTTTGTGTTCCACATCCATCCGCTGCCGCAACTTTCAAGTGAACGGGAGACGAGGGAGCCGCTGGACCCGGCTGCTCCCGTGACGATTAAAGAAGAAACTTTGCCCTCACAAAGGGAAAGTCAGCACCAGGATCTGAGGGAGGGATCCGGGGGGAGCAGGGGTGGGCTCACAGCAGCCGCCCTCGGCACTCGATAGCCCCGCAGCAGCACAGCAGCTCTTTGCCCTCCACGCTGCCCACTTCGTAGTTGTAATCCCACGTCAGCTCCGTGCCGGCTCGTATCCTCCTGGGAAGTAAGAAGAGAAGGATGGGCTGGGAGAAGGGGCCGCGAGGATCAGCCGGAGCTCCTGTGAGCAGGGAGCGATGCTCACATACGACCTCTCCGGACAAGATGGCACAGTCCAGCTTCCCCCGGGGCGAGGGTGAAGCAGGCAGCGCGGCTGCCTTTGGCTCCACAGCCAGCCAAGGGACAAAGTTCCCCGATGAATCACTCCTGCGGGGCTTCAGAGAGGAGAGGCCGCTCTCGCGGCGCCCAAGAGGCACGTGGCAGGGAATCGCCACCGCCCGGCGCTGCCTGCAAGGCTGGGACTCCACCAACCTGGGCAGGCGGCTGCTCCTTGCGTCATTCCCCGCTTTGGAGAGGCCTAGACCTGGTGCAAAGCGCACCAGAATCCCCATGGCAGGAAGAGGGGTCCTCACCCAACTCCTCTCCAAGCTTCTCCCCGATCTGGGAGCCGGAGGGAGGTCACCAGGAGTGGGAAACACCCAGCCCGCGCTGGCCACGCGGCCCCGGCCAAGGAGCTGCATCCCAGCAAGCCCTCGTCCCTTCCCCGAGCGCGCCGCCACTCACTTGCTGGCGAAGAAGGCGACCCAGGGGAAGCGCAGGTCATGCGTGTCCACGAAAACGTTCTGCACGAAGAGGTTGGGGCTGCAGCTATGCTGTGAAGGCAGCGGAGACAAAAAGCAGTGAGCAAGTTCCTGTGTCGGGAGGGATGCGAAGCAGCCAGCAGTAAACACAAGCCGTTATAAACAAGCAGCATTCCTGATTTGTCCGCTGTGTCCAGCGTGAGCCTGCTGAAACAGGACACACTCCCTCCCCGGCCTGCACAACCAGGGATGAGTCATAAGACCCACGCTCGCTCGCAAAGGTAATGGGCGCTGGAAAGACTGACTTGGCCATCCTGCTCACCGCGCGTCACGGGGCCGGAGCAGCTGCTCTATTTCGCTCCGGACGGGGAAAACATCCTCCTAGTCCTGCTCTTCCCCCACTTTTCTTACCGTATTTATCGAGTCTTGGGGAGGAACAGGCCCACTGAAAGGACAGGTCACCCCAAACCCGTCCCTTTCCCTTCTCAGCTGCCAGGGGACATTCCCGCTTCGCCCCCTGCCAAGGGCAGCGACTCACGTTGAGGTACCGGCCCAGGTTCCCCTCCAGTTTGGCGTCGATGATGTAACAGGACTCCTCTCCGTCGTAGAACTGGCGGGTGGTTCGGCGGATGGGCGCGCTCTCGCCCTTGTCGGCCGCTGCCATGTTGGTCGACTTGATGGCGATGCCGTGGGTGGACTTCAGGGCAAAGCCGCGGGTGGATTTCACCGCCACCTGCCTCTTCACAGGCCCTGCCGCGAGAGAGGAGCAAACGCTGCCACGTTCCCGCTCCGTCCTCCAGAAGAGGAACCCCGGAGCGGTGCCGCTCTCCCCTCTCACACGAGTAACAAATCCCATAGGGATGCAGCAGCCCAGATGGAAAATACCACCCTGGGAGGGCTCCTGGGAATCTCCCAGCTCTCCACTCGACCCGGCGGAGCCTGGAGACCCACCACAACAAGCTCCACCGTCGCTTTTTCTCAGATGCCCACAAATACCCGGCACTCGAGCCCCAGGTTTTGCAGTTACGACTCAAAACGCACACGGGGAAGGCTCAGACCGAGCTCAGAGGCGCGTGGAGCAGGACGCACCACGCTCACAGCGGCGCTGTCCTCACCAGCCCTTCCTGGTGGTTTGTGGCCAGAATTTCTTGCTGTTCCTCCGCACGTTCCGCACTCGGCCCTTGTTCCTCCCCCCAGCAGCCGTCCTCACCTGACCCAGACGAAGGGTTTTTCTTGTCATCCCCTTCCTCCTCCTCGGAGCCCGAGGAAATGGTCTGGATGTCATCGCTGTCGTTGGTGGTGCCCTGGGCCTGCCCCGCCGCCGCCTGCCCGTTCTCCCCCTCGCTGTCGGTGCTGCTCGACAGGGTCAGCACATCCTGCGGAGGCACCAACAGCCCCTGAGCGCCGCTGGCGTCGGGAGAGCATCGCTCTGCCGCTGCCCGGGCGACGTTCAGGGCTCCCTTTTCCCCCAGGGGCATTTCGCTCTCCTCTAGCGGAGGGCGTCCCTGCTCCCGGGAGCCCTTTCGGAGCGGATCACACGTGCGGACACCATGATCAGAGCTGGGACGGGGTACAAACCCCACCTCACCGGCCAGCGTTTGAAAGGGCGCAGGGAGAACCCAAAGTAAGGTTCAAGGCCTTCATCAAACCAGACCCCCTTGTCCAACCCATGCCTGAAGCCCCAGGGACCACCGCTTACATCCGTGGTGGGCTGCGCGGCCAGAGAATGCCGTCGGCTCTGGAGCAGGGCCGTCTTGCTCGTTGGCCTCCGGATCCCTTCCAGCTTGGGAGGGCTCGGGTTGTATCCGTACATCCTTCCCAAGTCGCTCAGCCTGTGGGGTGAGGACAAGAGCGGGTCACACTTCCATCTCCAGGAGGTTTTCCGGGGGCCGGGCAGACGCCCGGCAGCTGAGGAAAGCTGGGAGCCAGATGAGATCGCCGTCTCCGAGCCCAAACCCGCCCAACCTCTCGGCTTACTCTGGCAGCGGCGCTACCAGAGTCCAGGGGCAGCCCCAGAGTTGCAGCAATTGGCTCAGAGCGATGTTTGGAAACAAAAAGCAGGAAAACACAATTTAAGGAACCTTACCCAGGAATTTTGGTTGGATCTTCAGGTTCCTGCAGAAGGGAGAAGCACAGAAGGTTAAAATCTCTCCCTTTTGGAGCGCTCTTCGGCCCTGCTGTGGAAACGTTCCCCAAACACCGTGGCGGGTGTGAGAAGCCCGGTGTCCCCACCGCTCCGCGTGACACCCAGCCCAAGGGGCGCTCCAGAAGGGCCAAGCTATGACCACAGCTCTCCCACCTTCCACATCCCACACAGCCGCTCTCCCGAGTCCCCTCTCCAGAGCAGTTGGTGGACAGAGACCCCCCCCAAGTTGTCCCCAACGCTGTCTGAACACTCCCCACACCACCTCCGGTACCCGGGACAGGTGGTGGCTCTCTCTCCCACAGCTGCACGAGTGCGAAGAGCCGAGCTTCTTTGAAGCCTCTTCGGCCACAAGTTCCCCCAGGGAGGGGAAAGACACCTCCCTACCCCACCACAGCGGGCAAAGGCCACATAAGCAGGGCGAGGGGACACCGAGCAGCACCCCCTAGTCATGTTGTATGGGTGGAGAAGCCATTTGAGCACAGCTGAGGAGCATCTCTGCGTCTCCGTTTCCTCACCCATGTCCCCAAGGCGGGGGACAATGCCCCCCTCCCAGTCCCACAGCCCTCCCTTACATCTTTCTTCAACGCCTTCGACTCTCCATCCACGCTGCCCAGGGCGGCAGCGGAGGGTTTCTCTCTCTCGCCGGGGAGATCCGCTTTGCCGGCCTTGGCTTCGCTGCCCTCGCTCATCTTGAAGGAGGAGGTGCTGTCGTTGTCCTGGAAGCCGTCAGACATGCTGTTGGAGCTCAGCCACGAGGCCACTTTGTTCTTGGAGGTCTCCTCCGACACCGGTAGCTTACAGGAGGCAGCCACCGCCGTCTCGTCGTGGCCGATTTGCCGGGTGAGCCCCGAGTCCTTGGAAGCCGTTTCCGACAGCCCGTTCTCCTTCTGGCCGCGAGTCTGCCGTCGCGTGGCGTAGCTGCGCCACACCGAGCTGGTGCTGAAGTCCTCGTCCTTGCAGAAGTTGTCGTCAGAGCTGTCCTCGTTGGACTCCTCCTGCTCCTCAGTGCCTGTGTTTTCCTCCTCTTCGTCCTTGAGGTCCACCCCGCTGCTGTCAGAAGAGCATTTTGCGTCGCTCTCGTAGCCCTCCTTGAAGTTCTCCACGCTCTCAATGTGATCCAGGTTTGCAAAATATTCGTCACCCATCTCTAACCCCTCTTTGTCGGCAAAGTCATCTGTGAGGATTTTCCCTGGGGGCGGGGAATAGAAAACCAAGTGTGAGTTTCCCAGGGATGATATTCCCACCCCATAGATTTTATCCTCCCCAAACGGCTCGGTGAGGAGCCAATGGGACCGACACCACCTTACTCCAAAGCTGGGCTGGGAAAGGCCAACGTATCACCATAACACTCGAGGCAACGAAAAACTGAAGCATGTGGCTGCTTTAAAGCGGGCCCTTGGCAACACCCAGGCTCCCACCAAGGAAACCTCTGAGCAGCAACTCAAACAGGGTGACTGTTTTGCCTCTGAAGGGCTGGAGGAGAGGGTGCAGCGCAGGGGCAACATTAAGGGCAAGAAACCAGAGCACCAGGACTCAGGCAATGCCCGCGGCCAGTTTCATTTCAGAGCTAATGCAACCACGCTGCGCAACTTCTGCATTTCGTCGGTTCGTGCCCATGGCCCAGCGGCTGGCGCGATGTAAACAGGAAGCAGGTACGTGTCGATTCACCCTCCGTGGGCAGAAACGGCTCCGGGGATCCGAGCGCTTCTCTCCACGCTGGCACCACAGCCGCTCGGTTCCGAGTTGGGCGAGGGAGGGGCATCAATCAGGAAATCAAAGCGCTGCAAGTTCATCCTCTAAGTTTGCGCTTTCCCGCCCCCTTAGCGAGCACCCTCTGCTGGGTTTTGCATTTGGCACAAACAAAAGCCCAGGTCTCAGGCCTGACACAACCAGATCTTTTCAAATACTTATTCCGCCCCCTCCTTAACCAAAACAAAGCAGATTCCTATCAGAACACACCTGACCACGACAAAGGCTTTTCATTCACAGCACCAAAGAAGAGGTTTCCACCTGCTGGCTCAGCAGGGCGAGACCCTACCTGCGTAGATGCAGACAAAAGAGCCTTTAGCAATGTCATCCAGGCAGCGGATGCCCCAGCCTTTGTTCTGCGTCTTGAATAACTGCAGTCGGACTTGGAGCCCGTGTTGGACCAAGCGATTGGTGCACATGTTAATGTTGCACTTGCACCTCTTGTTACATTCGTAAACTCTGAAAAAAAAAATAAAAAAATAAGAGAACGGTGAGGTCTTCCCCGAGAAGGCAACATCCCCGAGAGCTGGTGGTGTGCCGAGACCTGCGGCAGCAGCTTGAAGCTCCGCAGAGCAGGGAGAGCGCAGCTGCCAGGTTCAACGGGAGCACACCGAGACCCCGGGCCACGCGTTAGCAGGTGACTCGAGAACTGAGAAGGTTTTCATTATCTGCACTTAGCTCTGGGCAAAAACTACCTCCCTGAGAGCGTGGGAGGCCCAATTTGTGGGGCTGGTATTTGAGAGGGAAGGAGACGCAGCGCTACTCACCCCGTCGGCAGGCATTCTTCCAGCCTTTTGTGCTGGTATCCTGAATTGGGGTTGATCTGCCCACCCGGGGTGCAGCCAGTGGCCTGGACTGTCAGCTGGTGACAGGCACATTTCGATCTAGGGAGACACGCGGGAAGACCCACCCATGCCCCAGAGGTCAGTTTTACACACCGGTTTTGAGGGAAGGAAGAGAAATCACATCTTTCTGCACCCAGCGTACATGCAGGGACGGGCACAAGGGACTCGACCCGGAGTCAAATCCACCCCTCACCAGAGCGGGGCAGGCTCGCAGCCCAGAGCAGGGCCACCTCAGGTGTCATCAGGGCAGGCACAGCCCAGGTGCTGTCCCCCACCCTCCAGGCCCGGGGACACACGAGGAGCCACCACCTACTTGTCTCTGCAGCCATCTTTGCAGTCGCAGCCCACGAGGAACTCCCAGCTGGTGTTGATGTAAACCCCTTTGCCGGGGATGCGCTCTTTGCTGTAGGCCACCTGGGGAGGCGGGGTGTTATCGATCTCGTTGACGCAGGACAGCGGCACGTCCTCCCTGCCCTTGGTGATGTCTGCGATGTAGTAGTAGGGTTTGTAGGGCTGGAACTTGCGATCCACCAGCACGTAGGGGTCCAGGCAGAACATCTCCAGGAAAAGGAAGTCGCAGTCTGTCTCAAAAAGGTAACGCTCGATCTCCTGCATGGTTCGCAGGCAGAGCCCACAGGGCGTCTTGTAGAGGACGTGGAAGCCCATCTTGCGGTTGACGCGCCGGCGGGCTGTCATGCGTCGGAAGTCGTAAAGCAGCGGGATGAGCAGGGGGTTCTTGCTGCGGTACTGGTCGCTGCGGATGGGACGGACGCGGGACAGGCAGGTGTAGCTGCAGACGTGCGGCAGGTAGAAGAGCTTCTCCAGCGGGGCTCGGTAAGAGGGCTCATTGGGCACGCGGTCCATCATGCCGTGGAAGGCCTGCGCTGTGCCGCTGCCCGCCTGGCCACTGGAGAGCCTGTTACAGGGACAGGGACACACTGAGCAGCCATGACTTAAGGAAGAGCGGTGCTTTCTCCTCCGACTGCAACGGGACTTTGGGCACTTAATTCCTACCAAAAGCAGCCGCTAGTCACACACCGGGACACCCCGCTGGCTTTGCTGCTCAGTCCAACTAGACACAAGCCCCAGCGTTGCCTGGGAGCGGGGCTGGGCAGACCCCAAAGGGAGCGTTATCAGCAGCAGGGAACACCAAAAAAAAACCCAAATCAGATCTAGGGAAGCAGAAACAAAGCACAAGCTGGTTGTGGTCTCATAACTGGGATCAACGGCTTCTGCGCTGTGGATCGATTGCCACAAAGCCACCGTTGTGGAAAGGCCACCTGCAGATTTACATTAATAGCAGCTCCCTGCTAGCCCCGGAAAGCTGGCAGAAACAGGAGCCCTCTAAAAACAAGCCGGGTCAGAGGCTTTGGCCAGGGTCCCACCGGTGTAATTTCTGGTCAGAACTGATAAGAGACCCTCCAAACTCAAACCAACCACGAAACGCAACGAACAGTTGTCTGGGAGGGTGGACACGGTGAGAGGAAGACAAATGCTCGGGCCCGGATGAGCTGGCAAATAAAGGTGTCGGACCATGAGAAAAGAAACCTGCACTAAACTGAAACAGCATCCCAAATGGTGACAAGGACGCGGGGATTTGCACTGAGTGCCCGCAAGCGCTGCTTACCGATGCTGCTGGGCCACACCGGTCCTTCCCGCCGGAGGGGTATCGCTTAGGACGGGCGAAGAAGGTGACGACTGCCCCGAGCCCACGGAGCCAGGACGGAAGGAAGTGCTTTTCTTGGCCACTTGTTTCCTGGACTGGGCCAGCTGGCTGTCAGAGCACCTGCACGAGGGAAGAAGGGAGGCAATTTGCAAGAGGCACACGCTCACACAACCGGTAGGATTTAGACAGACGCGGGCAGTCAAAACAACGCTCTGCCACGGAAGCCAGCAACAGTGCCCCATCCACGACAACGGGAGCAGGTTTTTCCTAACAAGCACGAAAATCAGCCCATCTCCGACTCCTTGTGCTGCAGCAATCCCGCAACAAGCCCAACCACGCGCCAGAACTCAGCTACGTTTAGAAGTGACTTCTGACACATGGGAATCAGGGCATGAGGGTGAGAGGGGGTGCAACGAGGACGCCCAAGGCCTTCGTTTCAGGAAGCCGGACAAACCAGTACCTGAAGAAACCCCTGCAACAGCAGAAACGAGAGTCTACAGAGGCTCAGCCAGCGCTACAGGACTGAGCAGTGGGAGGAACAAGAGGTACAGAGGACTCTCTTGCCCGCACCAAGTGACAAGATAAGATTGTACAAGGGAATGTAGTAACATCACTGACAAAAGGGCTACAAGGGGCTCCCAAACGCTTCTGCAACCCCATGAACAACACCGGGGAGGTGGGAGGCACCTGGAAGACACTAACCCTCATGCTCTGACAGAACAGCGGAGGTTTTCAACCCATTTACACCAATTAAACAGAAAAACACCCCAAACCAGCCACTGTTTTTCCCCGCGAGTGGAAGAATACTGTTATGTTATCAGGGCAGAAAGGGAGGAGACAGCGAGAGCAGGAGGGGGCAACCGTTTCTGCAAACATCTGCCTTAAAAGTAGTGTGTTAACACACACTGCAAAATTCAAAAGCAAGAGAAAAAAAGCTTCCATCAGCAGGCTTTAAACAGTCAGAAAGGACTGACAGCAGCTCCCCAGCACCTTAGAAGAACTAGAGAGGGAAGAAAACCAGGCCTTCCTCGGACTAAACAAAACACCAGAGTGAAGAAACCATTCTCCCAGTTTTAATAATCTAAAACCGATGGGGTTTTAACCCAACAACATCCCTCGGGACATGGATATAGTACGCTGCCCTCGGTCAATGTTAAAAAACAATTGTCTTTAAGCAGTTCATGATTTAACGGCAGGGGAGGGCAACATCCGTAGTGTCTGCTTCTATCAGACCTGAAAACAAGATCCTAAAGTCAAAACCTCCGTGGGGAGAGAAAAAAGAAGTGTTTCTTGTAACCACTGCACGGGCCGTTAAACGGAAGAGGAGAGATTTGTCAGCCAACAAGACTCAGACCGGCTGATCGCCGCAGTCCAACTTTATCATCTTCATTGCACATCCTTCCTACGCCCCTGCCAGCTCGGGGTGCTCCAGCGTCAGGGCAACAGCCCAGCTCTCCCCCTCTTCGCAGGCGGGGCCCTGGACGGGCGGCGGAGGAGCCAGTGCTGCACCTCTCCTGCTGGAGCAGACCTCCTTCAGCATCGGCCTCTCTTCTTGGTCCCAGGAGAGTGGGGGAACAAGGCTGTTACGGCTGTGATTCCCAAGTCTCGGTCAGAATGGCACAGAAGAAGCATTCCCAAGTCAGCCCCCACATCCAGGGGCAGAACGGGCCGTATTGCACCGCTCCAAGGAGAGGTACCGAGACTGGAGGCGGGGGGTGGGCAGGGTTTCTTAGATGCTGCTACACCTAGAGACCGTCCGGTGAATAAAGATTCACTTGCTGCACAGGTTCCTTGCAGCTGGGACATCTCCCTTCTCCCTTCTGCCCATGCAGCAAGGCACAGTCACAGCAGAAGACATGCTGGCAGGGGGCCAGGCGTCCGTAAATTCGGATAGGAAAGCCGCAGTGGTGACAAAAATGAACCGGGACAGCATCTCTCTCCCCTAGGAAGTTATTAAAGTCCCAGAGAGCGTGCTCCGGTACCCCGGTGTTCTCCAACACGCTCCCTTCATCACAAGGCCGAGTTCCTCCTTCATCCAGGCCTCCTTCGGCACTAGCCTGCACCTCCGAGAACGTCCCGCTTGGGCCCCCGGCGGCAGGAGGCAGGCGCGTGGCTTGGCCGTGGCTTAGCTTTATCAGGCTTGGTCCGTGACCACCGAGACCAACCACTGGTCCCGAGTTCTCAGCGCCTCGTAAGCCATCGAGGTCTGCGAGCAGGTCAGTCCAAGTGGAGCAATACAAGGCAGCCGGGGGCCAGTGCCTGGATCGTGACATGAGGGAGCAATTCAGATTTTCGGAAGAGAAGGAGCAAATGTTCTAACTTGGAAATACATCAAGTGCGAAGCTTTAGCCCTGAGCAAGAACACGGCATTTGGCTCAGGGGGTAGTGGGCTGTCAGCTCTCCCGCCCCCAATCACTCCTCCAGCAGCCTTTATCTAGTTTCCCCTAAAACCAGGACTAAAACCAGTTTGTGTAACTGGGAAACAAGGCGTGGAGGAAAGCTGCACCTGCGGATTGCTCTACACGGAAAGGGCAGTGCCCAAAAGAGCCGAGCGCTGGAGACGAAAGGCAAGAGGAGGCAGCGGTGGAAGCGGAGAACTGACTCCGGTACTTACTCCATCTCAGCAGGCTGTGGAGAACCGGACCGTGCAGCCAGCGAGGCTGCCTGCATTTGCTCTAAAGGCTTGTACTGGGTACCAGCTCCCGTCAAATCTTGCGTGTATTGTACTACAGGCCCCTTGCTCCTGACAGCACCTAGCGGGGATGGGGAAAAAGCAAAGTATCAACACGAGAAGTCTCTCTCCCAGCCACCAAAGTTTGTCGGCGCTAGCCACAAAGCACTGGTTTAGTCCCCGAAGGCAACGGAAGCAGCAGCATTTGCAATTAACGCCGGGTCACTGGCTGAGCCCCAGGTCACAGCCAGTCGCCCCAAACAGATTCTGACACTTTCACGCAGCCGCAGTCTGGTTTTGCGGCACCTTTATGCCAGGAGAAAAAGCCCACTGTAGATCTTAAATCTCCAGGAGTTAAGCTAAAAAAAAAAAAAAACAACCCACCAAACCCAAACAAAAACTAAAAGAACCCACCCGCCCTCGCCAACGCACAAGGCGTTCATGCAAATTCCAGGGTGCACGTTAGAGAAAAAGATGCCACATACCGACGTTGGGGCGAGTCCTCGCTTGTCCACTTTGCTTCTTTTCTTGGGTGGAGGCTGTGGACGTTTTCATGCTGAACATGGGCTCGAGGCGTGTGGAACCCCGGTAAATCCACTCACAGCGTTTGTCATCCTGCAGCAAGGAGAAGGCAACACTCACAGCACCTACGGCAAGAGCTTCCGGAGGTACGAACCAAGCCCGGGAGACAGCACTGTGCTTTTACGGTGAGCGGAATCGAGTGGAAAAGGGAAAGCATTGACCTGAAGGCCCTTGAAAGACCACGCAGCCGAGAGAGGACAAAGGCAGGAATTAACCGTATCTGGGGGAACGCTGAGTACAAACTCAGTGGACCTCAGAAGGAGGTCCAACACCAAGACCCCAAACTTCAAATGCAATTGTATTTTCAGCCCTACAACTGCCGAGGCACCGGTGGAGAAACCAGATTCCCTCAGGAAGACAAGCTAACGCCTCTGCAGGGAGGTTAAATCCACAGGTGCGCCACGTCTTTCCCAGCCCCAGTGGCTATGCAGTTACCCAGGCAGGAAGGGAGCCAAGCGGGCGGAGATAGCATGGCTGCTCCCTGTCTGCAACCCGTAGAATTTAAGCCAGCAGAATATCGCAGCTTCTGCTCAGCTTTTTCTCCTGCTTCTCAAACCAGCTCTTGAAGTTGGCCAGAAGACACGGCCACGTGCTTACATCAAGAAAGGGACCAGGACTGAATACCTGCAGGTGATGGACTTTGTTTCTTAGCCATCTACCACTTTAAAGTTTCACATGCAAAGCGCTGTAAAAGGCTTCGGAAGCTTTGGCCGTGGAAACGAGAGTCTCACCTTCACGTCAGCGTGCAGTAGAAACCAGTGTCTACCTACCAACACCTGCTTGGCTCCAGTACCCCGTCTGACATTAGCAAGGAGACCGGACTCGATCGGCCCAACACAGTCAGCACCCCAAAACTCCAATTTAAGCCCATCTTCCCCCTCCAATGAGCGAAGGGAAAATGCCCTACCAGGAAAAGGATTTTGACCAGACTGCCATCCACTTCTTCCACCCTGGATTTCCACCAGGTCCCTTCCCACTCCGTTTTGATCAGCTGGCCGTTCTTCAGCAGCACCATGGGTCGGTTGGGGTAGGCCGTGATGTATTCCTCGATGAAATCGCGGCAGGAAACATCCTCTATGTCTTCCCAGGTCTTTTTCACTGTTCAAAAAGGGACAGACGGGAGAAAGGGAAGAGAAGGAAAGACTCTTACAAAGAGAATCTTCAGTTCTTTTTCAAAGAGGTCCCAGATAGGTTTTCACACAAGAACAGCAGCAATCCTGAGCGGCCGATTTTTGGCAGTAGGGCATCCAGCCATGCTAACACACCCGGAGAGCATGGAGTCACGGCACACTCACTCTGCCTGTAATAAACCACCGTTTCCTGCAGTTTCCGATGCAAAGCTGTCCTCAAACCAGGACAAAAGCAAACGTCTACACACACAGCACCGGAGGGGACACGCAGTCTGTCCCCTGAGCTTCGGCTCTTCCATGCACCCAGAGGCTCTCCACGCAATTTCAGTGTTGGGACACGGGAGAGATGACTCACGTGGCCTGCAGATCGGGTACAGCTCCCACTCCTTGACATAGGAAGCATAGCCATCGTCAAAGAAGATCAGGAACCTGGAGAACAGCACAGAGAACAGGCATCGGAAGTTGGAATCAGAAACGCAGCTGAATAAAATGCAGCTCCACATCACACAACGGAAGCAGAGCACCCCCCTGTTTCCCCCACCCGTCCTAAAGACCCCCAAATCAGACATGGTGGATGAGGACAGACCGAAGTGATCGTTTCTGCCAGGAGATGACGAGCTTTACAGCACTGCCACTTCCCTCGGCTGTTCCAGAACAGCTCTCCCCCAGCCCTGCGCTATCCCTGCACTCCCAGCATCAGAGGAGGGGCTGCCCAAAGGCTTCCCAGCAGCACAGCACAGCCAGGCCCCCTTCCCTCAGCTCCACATTGCCCCTGTGCCTCAGCCACAGGAGGTAAAGACAGAGAACAGACAGTTTAATCACTCCTAATCTCAGCAAGAAAAAATATTTGTGGAGCCTTTGGGACAAAGCAGCAGCGGAGGCTGCACACCGTAACTCCAGTCACAGGGAGAGAGCTGGAGGACACCGCCAGGGCTCCACCTGCAGACAGGAGACAGCATCAGAGTCCCCAGGGAGACCGGGAGCTCGGAAGGGGACACCCCCGAGGCTGGATGCGGCACCCACTGAGCACCGCGTGCCTCTGAACAACTACTGCGGGCTCCGGAGCCGTGGAAAGGCTGCATTATGCGAGACCAGCGTTACGGCCAGCCTAGCCAGGAGGATTAAATTTGCAACCTGAGTAAATACACGCAGTTCGTTTTCAGTTGTTAAAACACGTATCAGAACTTTATGCAATTAGGCACTCATGGCAGATCCACGCTGGAAACAAACAGGGCGATTATACCCATTAGGAATGTCCTCGGGAAGACCACAAGCCTAAACCACAGCATGGAAGAAGCCCTGCCCCTTATTTACACGCGACCGAAAAGGCTGCTTCAGACCTGCTGTTTCTTCTCCGTAAGTGCTTTGGCAACACCGCTGGCGCTAAGCGCTCCGAGGGCTCGTATTTCCCAACGCTGCGTTTTACGCCTTGAGCGCCGCAGACTTACATTTGTGTGATAATTTGAATGAACTACCAGATACAATTTCTGACTCAGAGACATGAGTAATAGAATGGAAGCTCCACCCAGAGCTTTCAGAGATAACAAAGACCAAAGAAACAGCACTCAGAACTACATCCACAGAAAGGGCAGACAAGAATCTGGCTCTCACAACAGCAAATACACAAATATACCTTTTTTTTCTTTCCTTTTTTTCCCCAAAATAAACAAACAAAACCAAAAGAGGGAGAGGGGTGCACGACTGCGGAGGAGAATTAATACCTGTCTTTATTCTTCACGTTTGGGGTTTCAGCCACGATGCCGGCATACAGCCAAACCTGATTCCCATCTTTGTATTTTGCCACGACCCTGCTGCCAACGTAGTGTTTCTCAGGTGAGGGGTGATAGTCATAAGCGATGTGATTGCCAGAAAGCAAACTCTTCCCTTTGTTATCAAATTTCACTTTGTACTTCTTACCAGCAGCTGAAAGACATTTCAACGGAGCAAGATAAATAAAAGCCAAGTGATTTCACGCAAGAAGCCCAATGCCATTCCCCGTTCTGACCCAAGCTCAGAACTTATCTGAAAGCTTGTCAGAAATTAATTTGTAAACTAAAATATTCTTGTGGAGAATTGCTGCTTTCACAGCTCGCCCCAGGTGGCACTAGGTGCTCTGACACGGGAGGGGACCTGCTCCAAGCCTGATCAATGCTACCCACCCCGAGCTGGGTGAAAGCCACGAGCGCCCAGTCCCAGCAGCGAGCACGGGACGTACCGACCGTCTGGATCGCAATTAGAGTTCCTTTGTGCCACGTTTTGGTTCTCTTCTTGCCCAGGATCCTCATGCCGACGTTCAGATCACCGTCATTGCTGAGATCACTCCCGGCCGCCGCAGGGCCAACGGGCTGGACAGTGCCAGGAGTTTCCTGAGGGGTCTGTGCATCTACCCGAGGAACAACCACCAGAAAACGGGTTAGGAACTGCCCAAAGGCTCCTGCTCTTACGTAGGCAATTGGGGAACACCTGTGGGACCTGAGACAGGAAGGGTTCTTTAGCTTCGCTTTACCTCAGCCAGGCTAAGTGCCTCACTTTTACCAGATGCACTAACCAGCGAGTGAGGTTTAAACATCACTAAAACATTTTCATGTTAGAGAAACCGCACCGCTTGGTTTTGCTTTTGGAAAGGTCTAACATGGAGGAATGTGGAATCAATATATCCCAATGCACCTTTCCAGTGTGGAAATAAGAACAGTTATTTTCTTTTTCAGAAAACTGGCAGGTGTGGGACTCGGACAGGAACAGGGCAGGGGCACGCACGGGTGCCAGCCCCGGGAAGCTCACAGACACTCACCTTTCTGCGCATCCTGGGCATTTGTTTTCTTGTTCACGGCATCCATAAACCTCTGGACATCCTGGGCAGACTTTCTCATTGCAGCCATGGCTTCCCGCAGCTGAAGGGAAGGAAAGAGAAAGAAAACATGAAGAATCTTTCCTTTTTTTCCCCCCCCCGTCTCACTGAGTACAACAATGTCCTAAGTGCTCCAGCAAAACCTGACTGCAGGAGTACACTACGGACCAGTCTTTTCCAACTCACCAGAGTCTGATCCTTTGCGATTCTGGGACTACTTTCACCTGTGTTTAAAGAGAAAAAGGTGGTTTAAAGCAGCCTGGGAGGAAAAAAAAATCCATCCTAGTTATGTCACCAAAAGAAGAGGGAACAGAGAAAAGCATCCATTCAAAAGCTGTCTCTGTCCCTGTCAAGGAATCTGCTGGAGCAAGGCTTTCACTAAGCCACCCTTTCTAGACGCGCAACATGCTGCACAGGCAGCGTCCCCGGAGCAGGGGCAGCATTCGATGGGGACAACAGTCAGGCAGGTGGGAAAAGGGAGAAGTCCCAGTTTGGGACTCCAGGAACCATGGAAGAGCTACAGGCCCCAGCAGACCATGCAAGCGGTGATGTTCCTCACGAGCTAACAGCATTTCCTACCTGATCCGCTCCTGCTTACAGCCCAGCGTGGCTTATGGCCAACTTGATGATATCCTTATTCTGATCCCTCTCATTCCCATCCTCCTCCAGGACGCGCTCAAGATCTCCATCCCTCCCCTCAGTCCCCTGCGGCGCAATGAGATACTGAACCGTGCTTCCAGCCCGAATCGATACTCATGACATCGTCGTCGTCCTCATCTGGGATCTCGATCACTTCCATGGGCTTGGCAGCCAAGTCCTCATCCTCAGAACTGCTCTCACGGTACTGGAGGCCCAGCTTGGAGTACAGGTCCTTCACCAGGATCTCGCACTTATCAATAGCTCTGGGAAAAGGGCAGAGACGGGAAAAGACACGGTGAGCCCAGCTGTACCTCACAGACACTGCAGAGAGAAACAGGAACTGACCGCTGGAGAGCTGCTAATTAAACACAACCCTGATGAGGTGAGGGAAGAGTGGTCACGGGAAGGATTTAAAGCCACAGGGGAATAATTTTAATTATCCCTCAATAACCACACACCAACGAACCGACGCAGAATGGCAGCATCAGGCCACAGCGAAGGGAAATGGGCAGCACTCATGAAATGATCTCCCCTTCTCTGCTCTGAGGCCCAACTCCGACACGCGGCTGCGATTCCCAGCGTGCCCACCTTGAAGCGTCATCAAAGAGCCGGTCAACGCGAGCCACCTCTTCTTCCTTCTGTTTCACGCACTTCTCCAGCTCCTCCAGCTGCTGCTTCCTCTGCTTCACGCACTCAAACTTCTCCAGCTCTTTGTCGATGATATCCTGGAGCTCCTCCATGGAGATTCCCAGCTCTTCCATCACTTCTTGCTGCAGCTCTTTGATCTCCTGGGAATCCATTTCTGCCGCACC
This sequence comes from Chionis minor, assembly GCA_013398295.1. NCBI lineage: Eukaryota > Metazoa > Chordata > Aves > Charadriiformes > Chionidae > Chionis > Chionis minor. The sequence goes on from VZSF01011384.1 coordinate 16,493, forward strand.
TGACACCACGAAGAGGTGAGAAAAGGCTGGTGAAACCCACCTGCCGCAGCACATCTCTGAGGCACAGCGCTTGCAAGAGCAGAAGCTCTGATTTTTGAAAGCCAGTCAGGAAAAAAACGCTATATACATCGTTACGACAACATCACAAGGAACTTAAAATAACCAAAGCGCAAGGACACCGGAGCCAGAGGCTCCCAGGACAACCAGATTCCTGACGTCTCCTCTCATCTCTGCACAGACTATCCAAACCTGCCGAGTGCCGCAGCCTTACGCTTCCCCACCTCAGTGCCCTCCTCTCCGCAAAACCTGCGGAGCCATTCCCAACGCTCTGCCTAGCCTGGGAGAAGAGCGGCGCGGGCGCCTCTCCCATCTGTCCCCCAGCAGCCCAGAAGAGCCCCCGTCCGCCCCTGCCGGCGTGTTTTAAGGAACATCCAGCCCCAAGGAGGGCCCCAGCAGTTGCCCCTGTCCAGGCAGGCAGCCCCCCTCTCCCCCTTGGAGTCGTGTCTGGCCGTAAGGCAGCCAGTCTGCTCCGTAGCCCGGAATCCTGCTCGCCAGCAGCAGTGCCCGCGGCCATGCTCCTCCTTCCCGCAGCGCTCCCCGCTCTCGCCTTTCCCTTCAGCCTGGGGCCAAGCACCCCCTCGCCCCCATTCCCCCCCCTCCCCTCCG
>VZSF01011392.1:0-11189 GCA_013398295.1 Chionis minor
GGGGAAGGGGAAGGGGAAGGGAGCCTCACAGCACCTGGCCACGCATGCTGCAGTATTCTGGACTTCCTAGAGAATGAATTTCTGCAGGGAGCACGTGGCACGGGCCTTTCTGGACATTTAGTTCACCAAGTCTCACAGGGGCCGGCAGCTGTGCTGGATATTGTCTGAGATGCCATTGTGCGTGCTCGGGCCTGTTTGAGCACCACGAATTCCCTGGGCTTCTCCCCCAGCAGCATCCCCTGGCAGCACTGCAGGGTGGGCGAGCCATCCTCCGCATGCCATGCCATAGTCCCTGGGGGAGCTACCCTGTCCCCCACGTGCCATGCTGTGGGCCTCCTCCAGCCCAACATCACCCAGCCAGCAAGTCCTCCTGGGGACAGGCTTGCACATGGAAACCATCTGCCCTTGGAAGGGGGAGCTTGTAGGGAGACAGATGGGTAGAGCAAGGTGGACTGTCTTGGGAGGGAGTGGGGAGATGAGGAGGCTGGTGGAGGAGGACGGTGTCAGACCTGGATGTGTTGGACACACTCCCTGCCCCCCACGGGAATGAGCGCTCGCTGCCCGCCTCCCCGGGGTTCTGCTGGCAGCACCTGCCCCTTCCCGCTGCTTAATCACCATTCTCTATGCTAACGAGGCAACAGCTCCTTAAGGGAAACATGCCTGCTAATTAAGCTCTTAATTTGGTGACACTGCACATTTCCAGAGGCTGTCTCTCTGCCTGCCTGCCTGCAAGGCCATCCTGTCCGGTCCTGGCCATGGCACAGCCCTCTGCCCCTGGCCCTGCTAGAGCCACAGGCCCCCACTGCCCCAGGCTCAGGCCACAGAGAACGGTGAAAAGCTGCCACTTCCACCCCCCCACCTCGGCCATCAGGATGCCAGAGAGCGGGATGCCCCGTCTGCAGAGCAAGGCCATGCAGGGCCACGTACACGTGTGCACAGGGAGGGCGCTGGGGCTGCACACACACGCAGGCAGCGTTCACTGCAGGCAGCGCTCACCATGGGCCATGCACACGCGTGGGCGGCACTCACCGCGGGCAGTACACACACACACACGTGTATGTGCAGGCTGTGCGTGCACACAAGCAGTGCTCATCGCATGCCAGATGCGGCTGGGGACGCTGCTTGTTTGGACAGTGTGTCTTTTCACTGTTCACTCTGGTATGTGTGTCCCTGGTTCATGTTAAGTCTTGCTCTGTTTGGCAAGGACTGGCTGATGTCTCTGGTCTGTGTCACATCAGCCTCTTGGCTGTGATGGCTGGGACCAGGTAAGGGAAGAACTGGCTGGCCAGCAGAGAGCAGACCAGTGCCACAACTGGGAGCGCTGCCTGCAGGTGGTGAAAAGAGGCAGCAGCTTCAGACCCGCTGCAGCTAGTCCATTGCTTTTCGGCAGGTCAGTGGGAACGATAGGAGTGCTGAGGTCTGTGGGCTGAGGGGTAGGGGTCTCTACCCCCTCTAATGGCAGGTTAACAGACGCAAGCAGCGGTGGTTCACTGCACCCCACGAGGGCTTTGCACAGGCAGCGCTCTCAGCCCGTCCCTCTTGGCTCTCTGGAAGGAGCACTTTGGCTGGCACAGGCATGGGTCGTGGCAGAGCTTTCTGCTCGCAGGTCCTTGCTCTGTCACACTTGGCCACAGCAGAAGGGCCTCCTGCATCCTTTGGGTCCACAAAACTGAACGCAGTGAGGCTGTGGACACACCATCTCTGCCACCTGGTGCTGATGGTACCCGGAGCCTGTGGTCGGGGATATTTCTGCAGGGACTGGCTTTGGCCAGGACAGCCATGGCTTGTCACCTCCGTGCTCCACCAAAGCACTCTGCCTCACTGGTGCAGGCTGGGAGAAGCCAGCAGGCAGACAAGGGGCTTCATGTGAGCCAGCAGCTTTGCCAACCGAGCGACCTTGAGTGGCCACCCGTATGTCAGCATGGCACAGCATGGCATGGCCTGTAGTGTCCATGCTGTGCAGCTGTGCCACGGCCATCATGGGGGACACTGGGCTCAGGGCATGGTGTCCTGCCACCACGTCCTCGTGGGCACACAGGGCCAAGCAGGGCACGGCTGCTGCCCGGAGCACAGGCAGCCAGGGACCTCGTGGCAGAACAGGAGGCACTGCATGACATGGGACAGCGTGCCGGTCACAGCTGCGCTGTGAGGTACGAGGGTCCCCGCTGCCGTGGTGCACCAGGGACTACATGCTGCAGCACGTGCGGGTCCTCTGGCGCAGGGGGGGTTGGAAGCTCCACCTGTGTACTGACAGAAGGAGGGTCCTGCCCCTCCTCGCACCAGAGCCCAGCCCCAGAGAGGGACGGGACCTGCTGCATAAAGCTGACAGCAGCCTTTCCCCTCCCAGCAGCGTGCTAATTAGTGAGGTGCTAAGCCCTGAATATTATTCATTGCTGTGATTACACATTCAGATAAGCACGAGTCGTGCAGTTATTGCCATGTGATTACAGCTCACTCTGGGATTAATCAGGTATCTCTCTCCCCTGAAAACCCTGGAAGTGAGTCGCAGAGGTCTGCAGGAGTAGCCAGTGGGTGGGGAGGGAGCTGCCAGGATGGTGACAGAGATGGTCAGAGGTGGGGGTAGGTGTGGGGACAGTGATGGTGATGGGAATGGTGACAGAGATTGGGATGGGGACAGGAATCGTGCTGGAGTGGGGATGGTGATGGGACTGGGAATGGGTCTTGGGCTGGGGACAGGGAGGGAGATGGTAATTTTGGAAAGGGCAGGTGAGTGGGGTAGGGAGGTAGATAAACCAGAGGGGGCCAAGCACAGTGTGGCTGCAGGGGCTGGTTTCACAGGCACATGTTAACGTAGCAGACTGCTGTGAGACCACAGCAGCATTTGCTCAGACCGTCTGCTAGTGCTCAGTTTGGGGCACAGCTCTGCAACTCTGGGGTTCCCAGAGCAGGGCAGGCATCCCTCCTGGACACGGAGGAGCCCTTCCGAGCCAGCAGAGAGTGACCCTCTGCAGGCGGCACCGGAGGGAGCAGTTATCCCAGGGTCACAGGAGGAGCATGCAATGGGTGCCTGGGACATGCATGGAGGCAGCTCCGCAGAGCGGGGCGGCTGCATCTCACTCATGTGAGCACTTGTGAAGTGACACGCTGGGACACACCAGTGCTGTGGACACGAGAGGCAGGGTCCTCAGCATCGCTCCCCGAGGGCCCAAGAATCCTGCCCACTGGGGTGCGCTACCAAGGGGCAGCAGGGCACGAGTCAGGCAGCTGGGGAGTGGGCACGGCTCGTGCCAGAAGGTGAGCAGCTGTCCTGGACCATGGTGGGTCAAAGTCACTGCCCTACATCTGTACGCCTCTCCAGGAAGGATGTAGCTGCTGCAGCCATGAGCCCAGAGCAAGGAAATGCCCCGGGAACCAAAGCTCTTCTGGGCTGCGGGGCAAAGGCCACAGCTGCCCACCGCAAGGTAACAGCCATGGAGAGTATGTGTGCGAGGGAGGTGCTCAGTTTCCCCAAGAAACAGACTGCAGAAAAGGGGCAACATGCCACAGCATTGCTGAACATGATGTAACTGCCCAAGATCTGCTTGGACTGAGCTCCAGGGACAGCATGCGCACCGGAGCCTCCTGGACATACATCGGATTGCATCTGGGCAGTGTTCCCCTCCTCACCATCTCGGTGTCGGCACATCCTGGCGTGCTCACATGGATACTGAGCGCAATGGAGATGCAGACAGGGCGCACTGCCAAGCCTGCCTGCCCAGCTTCCTAATCCAGTAGCACTAGGCAATGATGCCTCCCCCAGCCTCTGCCACGACTAAAGCTCTACCTGGCACCGCTTCCAGTAAGACGAAGGCAGACCCATGACAACACCAGGCAGAGCAGCCGGTGAGCACAGCCCTGTGCCACAGGACCGTCCTGGGCAGAGGCTGTGGCATACGAACCCGTGAAACATTGGTAACACAATCCCAACGTGCAGCACTCACAGATGGAGCAGGACCTGTGCACACTGTGCACTCGCACCAGCCCAAGCCTGACATCATGACACAGTGACGATGTAATGATAGGCAAAAAGCACACACCACCACAGCTCACACCAGTCTTGTTTGTCCCCGTTCCCATGAACTGCTTCCTCAGGAACTACTCTGGTAACTTCAAGGTCTCATCCTTGTCCCACATACGATCTGTTACGTGGGCCAAAAGCCTGGTTGTGATGACTCTTGTCAACGTACTTCACCTTTGGCACTGAGGGCACTTGTTCAGCAATAATGTTTATAGGCAAGGGCTCCCTCAGGGCAGTTGTGCCCATTCCTCTGGGAGCTGAGGTCACTCCACACTACATTGCTCCCTGCTCCAGGCACAAGCACATCTATAAGCTGCCTTCGCAGTCATGGCCAGTGAAGAGTGGGACGTGAGGGTAAACCCACACCCCGGAGAAGTCCCACAGTGCTGCATTGCACAGAGAGCCACCCCCGCGGCAGGCACGAGGGCACGAGCTACACACAGTGGCCCTGTCACCCAGCTCCTGGCTGGCGGGTCTCAGCCACCACAGAGGGTGGCGTGGGACCAGTGCTGAGCGCAGGGAGTGGCTTGGACATGGAAGCTGGTCTGTTGAGCACCCCATGGACCGTGCCCCAGGGGGTCTCACAGGAGCAAGTTGCATGGGGCAGCACTTGGAAGCACGCTCCAGCTGCAGCCTTGCTCTTGCTGTATTTGTACCTGCTTGTTCCTAAACAACAGCCAAACAGGCACTTTCTTCTTCTGGCTACCACTGACTGACAAGGTCAATCAGGCTGCAGCCACTGGCTGTGGAGATCTGCCTCCGCCGGACACTGACCAGGGCGAAGGGAGAGGTGCTGCCCGTCCCGGGATGGCGGCCAGTGCCCGTGGGAAGCCCCACAGCCACTCACCTGCGTTGCAGCTGGTACCCACAAGCTGAGCACGGCAAAGCAGCCCTGGCGCCCTGTGGACGCGCAGCACAGCACACCCCCATCCCAGCCCAGAGGCAGACCCACCCCACCACAGCCACCCCCGCCATGCACCGTCCGTTGTGGGGATGGCTCAGCACAGGAGACGCAGCCCTTCCGCCGTGGTTTCAGCTATTCCTCGCCTGTCCAGGATGGCTGAGCAAGATGAAATCCCCAGCCCTCTGCTTCTGCACATTGTGTGGCTCTGAGACGGCAGCACTGGGTGCGCTCCTGTGGGCCTGGGAAACAACAGCGGGGGAGCAAAGAGGATCTCAGGGCTCAGCAGCAGAAGATGCCTGTAGCTCAGGCCCACCGAAGAAGAGGGACTTTGCGCCTCAGAAGGGAAAGCCTTGCATGCGTGGGGCTGCTTCCCGTTGCGGTTCAGAGTGCAGATGAGAAATGTGGGTCTTTCACACCCCAGACCTTCTTGCATGTGGCCGTGTTCTCAGGAACTGAATCATCTGGACAGAACTACTGAAACTGCTCCCAGACAAAGGCCTTGGGGTTCAGCTTTTCTACAAAAGAAGGCGGAGGCCCCAGGAACCAGAAAAAGCCCCATAGTGCCTTTGCAGCGCTACTAGCTAGAACGTACAAACTCAGTAAATTGCTCACAGAAATACAGTGCAAGGGGAGACACGTGCACCTAAACGTGCTCTCCTGACTCCAGTCTGTGCTGGCTGCAGCCCTTGGGGAGGCAGTGGGGGGTCAGCAAGGACAGAGGCAGGTCCTGCAATCACGTCTGAGCATCAGAGGTCTTGATGCAGCCTCTGTGGTTTGACAGCCGTGGTGGGGCTGCCTGGTCAGGAGAGCCAACTGGCCGCTTGCAGACCAGGGCAGCAGCTGTGGGCAGATGCTCGGTGCGGGACGGCATCGTGGGCCAAGCACAGGGTGTCACTGCGCGGTGAGTGTCACTGCCCGGAGCTGCTCCCAGCCCACAGCTCCCCACTCTGCCTGTGTGAGCCCAGCAGCGGGACACCAGGCTCTCGTTCCCAGCCAGCACAGACAAGCTCCAGCATCTACTGCCCCACCGAGACGAGTCAGACATCAAAGAGAGGCAGAAGGAGTTCACGGTGCAGAGATAACCTGCCAGCCATGCAAAAGGTGTCACGGAGCAGATCCCCTGGCTTCCTTTGCCCTCTCCCACAGCATGCCTCTCCCCATGCCCAGAGTGATGGACCAACACTCACTGTGATACATGGGACTATTACTCTGAACACCGAGGCATTAAATATTGAGCAGCAGTTAAATGCTCATTAGATAGATTTAAACATTAAGACCCAAAGAGCCATTAAATATGCAGTATGCAGGGTGGGGGGGGATCTGATGATTGACTGTGCACCATCTCCTTTGTGCAGAGCTGCTACAAGCTTCCCAGCCCATTTGAAGTCCCTCTGCTGTAGACGTGTCTGTTCCATCTTCTGAAATGTTATCTCACAGCAGCCTCTCACAGCTGCAAGAAGTGGGGGAGAGGGAAGCTCTGGGAAGCAGCAGGGTGTGGAAGAGCAGCTCAGCACAGTGAAGGAAAGAGCGTAGCTCCAGGACACGGTGGCTCCAAGCAGAGTGCGGTCTCCTGGCACACGGCTGGCCTCAGTGCAGCCAGCCGTGATGGCCTCAGCGGCAGCACTGGAGCTCTGCCGGCAGCTGTGGGGCTGTGCAGGCTCAGAGCCTTCCCCTTGGGCCAGGAAGTCCTGGGGGCACAGTATGGCATGGGGCAGGTGGACTTCTGGGCTCCCCTGTACCCTGCAAGTTTTCCTCTCTCACCACCACACCTTGCTCTGCCCCTATGAGCACCCTGCCCTCCCCACTCCCAGTGCCTCCCCCCAGCCCCCAGCACCCCAAATGCCCTCCAACAGTCATACAAGCTCTGCCCTGCCTCCGTGGCCACCGCCTCAGCACCCAGGTCTAAGCATCAGCTGCCCCAGCCCTGAGCCCCAAGGACACAGGAACTCCCACAGCCTGTTCCCCGGAAGTGTCTCCAGGGAGCAATGCAGATGGCTCTCTGGATGCTCACGACTGCAGCCCTGGAGCTGGCTGAGGCCTTACATGTCCCCCAACCCACTGCAGGACACGCTGCCTGGGCACACAACTCACCCTCCTGCTCCAGGCAGAGCAACAAGCAGCATCAAGCAGCATCCCCAGTCCTACCGCCAAGCCTGGAGAGCGGCTCAGAAAGGGCCCTGCGTGGCCTGGCCAGCTGAGGGGCTGGCTGCAGATGGCAGGGCATCAGTGGGGTTTGGAGAGGATGCTCAGCAAAGGAGAAAAGCTGGGCTGTCGGAAGCACTTTCTTCCCCTGTAGGACCTTTCCCTGAACGTGTCCCTCAGCCTGCTGTCTCCAAGGCGTTCTCAGTCTGCCACGCTTCCCAAGCCCGTTCCTCTCAGTCTGTTGTCTCCCCACCTCATTGCCTGGATCACCCACCGCGCCTAACCTCAGCCCTCAGCCCAGAGGGCCTCAATTGCCTCCTGCAGCACAAAACTGCATTTGGCTCCATTTGGGAAAAATATTAATTTCCCACATTACTTTGGTTGGCACTGAGAATATCCTGCTCTGTTCCGACGGGCTGTGGCACAGCATTGGAGCTGTGAGAGCCAGCATCGTCCTGCGGTCTGCTTCCTCCCTCTGCTCCTACTCACTCAGCTGCACTCCCAATCTGTTTTGCAGGAAAAATGTCTCTTGCATGACATGCAACCTGCTTTATTTAAAGACCAATCACAAATTATTTCTGCCAGAGCCCTGGTCCCAGCCCACGCCTGCCCTTTGCGTTCGAAGACCTGCCTGCAGCACATCTTCCCCATCGCCTGGCAATGGGACTGCTTTTTCCAGGGACCAGCGGGCAGCACGGAGCTGCACGGGTGCAGGCAGGGCTGCGGGACAGGGTAAGGAGGGACTGTGGGACAGCAGCTGAGCTTGGTTTGCACAGTCACAAGAATCCAAATTACAGAGGTAGGAACAAAGGGGGCGGGTGCTGAGAAGCCTCTTGAGATTGCAGACGGGTAGCGTCCCTTCAGCGCCGTGAGTTTACAGGGCACAGGGGGGCAGGTCTCAGCCAACAGGACTGTTTTGCCTGGGAAGGTGACCAGCTAATCCTGTCCTATCCTGTGGCCCGGGCAAGGGCAGCCGGGTGCTCTCTGCTGTGGCACAGCCCTCTAGGAGTGTAGCTGCATTCCGCAGCTGAGCTTCCCTGGTCCCTCCAGCCACTCACTTCCCAGCTCCCTGCCAGCAAGGACCACACAGGGACAAGTGTCTGTCACCCCCCTTAAGGCAGCCCAGAGGGTGGTGGGGCAGAGGAGACGCCACCTCCCTCCCCGTGAGCCTGCAGGCAGTGCCAAGCCACAGTCCAGGCACACGGCAGACAAATGCTCCAGGCAGCTCTCGGGGGCCCTGGTCCCTTGGGATGTGGCGGTGCCCACCCAGGCAGCTGCGGTAGGAGGAGGCTGGTGCCCACACCCTGGGCCGGGCACGGCTGCCCTGTGTGGGAAAGGGAGAGGCCAGGAAGGTGGCCAGAGCCTCCTGCGGCTCCCCGGCACCTGGCTGGCACGTCTGCGCTGGCGCAGGACAGCAGCCTCCGGGGACGGGGCAGGCGTGGGGTCAGGAGCACAGCCTGGCCTCTGGCAAGCCCCGTGGCAGCCGGCCTTGGCCTCAGCCTCCGCCTCACCACGCCCGGCCAGACCCAGCCATGGCGCCACAGGACCAGCAGCACCTCAGCTCCCCAGCCCGCCGCTGGAAGAACAGCCGAGGAAGCCATTCCGAGAAGGGCTGCAAGAGCCGTGACAGCCTGGGTGTCTGCTGTGAGCCAGCCCCCGCCACGCTCCATCCTGCACCATCCCCTCGGACTACACGGCCCCGACTCGCGCGTCCAGGTCAGCACCTGCACGACCTGGTAAGTCTCTGAACGTCCGGGGAGAAACTCGCCCCCAGAGCCAGGACAGCCCAATGCCGGCATCTGGGCACCACCCTGCCTGTCCCGCAGGGACATCCACACCGGAGGCAGGGGCGCAGCGCGTGCAGCGCGATGGCATGAGAGGCGCTGTGCCATCCGCGTGCTCTCCGGGGTGGGGAGGTGAGCGTGAAGATGGCAAAGTGGGAGCAGCTGGCCGCTCTGCACGGGCAGGCAAGCCAGGGAGCTCACCGAGGGGCACAGCGCAGGTCCCCAGGGCGGCAGGATGCCCTCTGGGAAGTGTCCGTATACGGCTTGAGTCTGAGAGAGGTGGATTGACCCGGGCTGGGAGGGGAGCTTTCTCTCGTGCTCAAACAGGACCATGTTGTAAGCTCATTTCACTTTAACCTTTCATTTTCAGGCTGCTGTGCGGGTGAGATGACAACCCAAACGCTAGTTCTGTGGAGCAAAGTGGGTGTTCAGCTCCTCTGGGGAGACCTACCCAGACACGAGGGGTGCCAAAGGCTGCATCCATCAGCGTGCGCTTTTGGAGGAGGGCAGGGCTGCCCTGCGAAAGCTTTGAGGAAAGAAAACCCCTCCTGCAGGGAGCAAATGCACCCCCCACCTCCCTGGCTCTAGGCAGGAAAGACACCAGATCCTTCCCCCAGTCCCAGCAGGAAGAGCCATCACCCCATTCCCGTGCTGCAGCCAGCCCAGGGTTAGGCCCCTCCACAGCTCCACCAGCGTGGTCCTCCTCTCTGCCGAGGTCTGCCCTCTGGACACCACCCAGCGCTGCTGGAGAAGACAGCCCAGCCCAGCAGGGTCCGGGCAGGCTCCGGGCAGGGTCCAGGCAGGGTCCGGGCAGAGTCTGGGCAGGCTCCGGGCAGGCTCTGGGCAGGCTGCTACACAGCCATGCAGGGCTCAGGCTGCCTCCACACAGCGTGGCGCCACGCACACGTGGTGGCAGACCCCGTCGCCCTCCGTAGCCATCCTCAAGTTGCTCTGCAGCCCAGGATAACTGCAGCCAGCTGCACCCCACCTGCCAGCTGTGGCTGGCACCAGCTCCCCTGACACAGCACAAACCCGGCCGTGAAGAGGGTGCAGATGGCAGGGGTGGGTGCCAGGCAGTGGGGCAGGATGGGATGGCATGGGCTTATGAAGGGGAAATTGTGCTTAACCAGCCTGAGAGGAGTAGGATAAGATGACTGGCTTGGTGGATGAGGGAGGCAGGGGGAGCAGATGTTGTTTACCTCAATTTTAGTAATGCTTTTCATACCACCTCCTGTAACATCCTCATAGACGAGCTGATAAGCTATGGATTAGGCAAGCAAACAGTGAGGTGAACTGAAAATTTGCTGAATGGCTGGGTCCAGAGTGTTGTGACCAGTGGTACAAAGTCCACTTGGAGGCCAGTCACTAGTGGAGTACCCCAGGGGTCAATACTGGGGCCAATATTGTTTGACATCTTCATTAATAACATCTTCATTAGTAACTTGGATGATGGGGCAGTGCACCATCAGCAAGTTTGTGGAAGACTCAAAACTGGGAGGAGTGGCTGATATGCCAGATGGGTATGCTGCCATCCAGAGAGGAGAAATGAGCTGGAATCTCATGAAGTTCAAACAAAGGAATGCAAAGTCCTGCCTCTAGGGCAGAATAACCTCATAGCACCACTATACTGTGTGTGCTGTGTGGCCAGAAAACAGCTCTGCCATGAAGGACCTGGGGGTTCCAGTTGACATCAAGCTCACCATACACAAGCAATGTGCCCTCGGGGCCAAGAAAGCCAACAGTATCCTGGGTTGTGTTAGGGGTGTTGCCAGGAGGTGATCCTTCCTCTCTGCTCAGCACTGATGAGACCACATGTGGAGTGCTGTGTCCACTTCTGGGCTCCCCAGAGCAAGGAAGATATGGACATACTGGAGAGAGTCCACCAAAGGGCTATTCTGATGATTAAGTGATGGGAGCATCCCTCATAGGAGAGGCTGAGAGAGCTGCAACTGTTTAGCCTGCAGAAGAGAAGGCTTGGGGGAATCTCATCAGTCATAGACTCATAGAAGGATCAATGTTGGAAGGGACCTTAAAGATCATCTAGTTCCAACCCCTCTGCCCTGGGCAGGGACAGCTTCCAGTAGACCAGGTTGCTCAGAGCACCGTCCAGCCTGGCCTTGGACACTTCCAGGGATGGGGCAGCCACAGCTTCTCTGGGCAGCCTGTTCCAGTGTCTCGCCACCCTCACAGTAAAGAATTTCTTCTCAGTATCTCATCTAAATTTCTCCTCTTTCAGTTTAAAACCATTCCCCCTTGTCCTATGGCTCCCTGACAATGAGTCCCGTCCTGCCTTTCCTGGAGCTGCTTTAGGGACTGTCAGGGACTCGAAGGTCTCCCCGGA
>VZSF01011403.1:0-18271 GCA_013398295.1 Chionis minor
GACCCACTTGGTTGTAGCATCTACATCCATTTCTCACACTAGCCTTTTATTCCCTGAGGTACTCCTCTTGCCTTCTCCCCTATCCACGGGGAAAATGCTTCATTAAGGATATTTTTCCTAAGAGAAGAGGTGCGTGGCTAAGGGCTAAATGTGTGCCCTTAGCTTTCCAGTAACAGGATCACTGCAGCCAGTCAGGACTGATACAAGAGGGTTCAGACTCAGACCCCCAGATTTCACCTTGGAAAAGGCACATGGCTCAGACTCAGACCCCCAGATTTCACCTTGGAAAAGGCACGTGGCTGAGGGCAATTGCAGAGTTTTGCCACTTAGTGTTGAAGCTGCTCCCTCTGTGGAAAAGGAGCAGAGTTCAGGGGAGAGCCACAGAGGATCAGACTTTTGCTTCTGCTGTTGCTGGGAAAGAGAAAGCGTGCTGCTGATGTGATGGGTTGTCCCGTTGGGTTTTGCTGCCGCCCTGGACATCAATACCTTCTTTGGAAGCAGTCTGGCCATCGGTGGGGAAACTAGTGGTGGAGTGACTGATGCCTTCAGCCACTGCCTGCTTAGTGGGTGCCTAGACCTTAGCATGTGTGGGCAAGCAAAACAACTGCACAAAGTGTCTCTGCAGTGCTTGCTCGCTGCTTCCATCAGAATTGCTCTTGGCGAGTATGGCACTACCAGCTTGTCAAGTGCCCATCTCTGGCTGTGTGTGCGCTGCGCCCAGCATTTCAGCTTGTCACTGGCCTCTCATTCCCATCTGCTGCTTCAGCTTTGTGCCTCTGGCTGTACCCCTTTCTCATAGGGTTGCCTGTGGTAATCACTCCGCCAAGCTTTCTGCTGACTTGTCCAAATAAGTTTTCATCCTGTCAAAAATGTATGGATACTCTGTTCATTTAATAATTCACTCAGACAGAATCTTATGCAATAGCATTCATAACAGCCGTTTCCTTAACTTCCTTGGCTGCACAGGGAGATCTGGGAATGACAGCTGTGTATCAAAATGCTGACTCCCTTAGAAATGAAGGTGAAACTTAACCAACACTTGTGTTAGATTCAGCAATGTCATTAATGGCAAGACCCAGAGGCTGTGGAAAAGATCTTGACAACCAACCCAAACTTTCATTGATGAGAAAACTGTATTTTGGATTGGGAGAAAATGCAAGCTTTGTAAGAGAAAAGATCAGCTGGCCCAAACATTACACCTACAGAACTGTCCTCAGCTTCTGAACTTCATTTGTCATTGCTCAAAATGAAAGCTAAGCCAGTGACAGGCCTGGAAACTCCTGAGTTCCAGGACCCGAGGAGAGAGGTTCACATCTACAGTCCAGAACTGGAGCCAGATCCTTTTCCTGTACTGGAAGGTTTAGATGCACTTCTCTCTGAGCTACCTCTGGTGCTGAGACAGTGAGTAATAAGTGATATTTCTTTTCAGGAATTAGCTAGGTCTCCCCCCTAATGTTTGTGTGGGAGAAACAGACAGGGACCTGTTCTCAGCACTGCCTGTTTCTCTGTTTGGGGCAGAAGACAAGATGCACAGTGTCTGCTCTGTCCTCTGTGCCAAAGACATGATGTCCTCAGTCACTTGCAAATGGGGAATTGGTCTGTGCATGTGTGCGTGTTTGCATATGTGTGTGAATGTGGCCAATATCTCAACTCTAGAACTCTCCACAGTTTATAGGAAAGATTGAAACTCCCTTTCTTCAGGGCTGACCATTTCGTTGTATCTTCACTAACAATCTATAAGCGAAGTCCCACCACCCTATGAATGCTCCAGCTGGAGCTTTGCTTTCCACATCTCTGCCACAGTCAGGGGTGGTCCTAAGTACATCAGGACAGCTCTGTAACAAATGATACAATTATTCTTGCATAAAGCACTGTTTTGAAGACACTTACTTTATCAGCCAGTGCATTTCAATGGAATTTATTTCCCCTCTCCTGCTACTCATTCACTTCTCTTCTATTCATTGCAATAACACTCTGAACAGGGGGGAAAATCTGGATGTCAGTTCAAAATGTAGTAAATAATTCACAGTAATATAAGGAGAAATTGCTTTTTGTTGACTGGAGTTCATGCAGAGCATTGCATGCAGCTCAGCCCTGATAAACATGGCCAGCTCTGGATACACAAATTCAAAGTCTGTCTATCTTCTTGATTCAACCCTGGTAGATGCCATAGAGGATATATTAAGACTAGTGCCAGGTATCAACATCGAATTGGGTAATGTACGGTACAGCTGGCTGAAGTAAGAACAGGACAGTTATTTCTTTCATCTCAGCCCCTTTCCTCCTTCACTGCTTTTATCACTGAGAAAAAGAAAACAGAGAGGTGAAATGTGAAGCCTTCCAGTTGCCTACATCTGTTAACCAATTCTTTTTTTTTAAGGAAGAGGAAATGGGAGGGTAAAAAAGGTGAAGGTAGGAGTATGTCTTAATCTATGGAAGATCTAGGTCAGCAAATAAACGCAATCACTCTTAGAGTTAGTGAGATCTATGTCAGTCATGTTAACCTGTTGAACCAATGACCCGTGGCTCCCACCTTGAGTGTGGCTGGAAATATTAGTTTTAACAATGCCCAGGACTGCAGATGCAGCATAACCTTCCTGATGCTGCAAACAGTGATTGAAAGCTATCTGGGTTATGGAAACTAAACCCAACCAAACAAATGAGAAAACAGCAACCCCTGTCTCTGCAGCTGGTTGACAGAACATTAGTTCAGATACCATTCAAAACATTTATCTTTGCTTAGTTTCCAAGTCTGAGCTGAAGCAGACAAGCTAGTTACTGGACTTAGCATCATAACATGTGCTTTTTAAAGTTGTTTTAAAACTTTTTGATCCATGACAGGGTAAAATATTGGGGTCTGGCAGAGCTGGCAATTCTGCAACGGATAATATGGCTTGTAATTGCACGTTGTCTTGGGTTACCAAGTGGGTCAAGGAGAAAAAGGTATTGGTAAAGAGGGGTTCAGGCTGTTAATTACATTTAATATAACAGTCTACTGAATACAGTGGTTGCACAATAGTGAGAGGAGGAGGAGGAGCGTCAAGGAATCTTTCTGCTTCTATTCCATACTTAAATGATAGGGCACAGATTTTCATGCAGCACCATACGCACTCTGTGTTTATTATTGTTTTGATAGCTAGCCTTACCAAGTAGGGTTCATGAGTGTAGATGATTTGAAAATAATGACTCTGACATTATATGACCTTTAGGTACATTGACAGCCACTCCAGACTACATGCTATTTTATGAATAAAAGAATATTTTTTTGGTTGGGGGAGTCTGTTGACGGAAAAGGTTTAAATGTAATAAAGCCAGTGTTATTGTCAAGCAAAGTGACAGTCCTTGTTGTGGAACTTGCTGTAGGGGACATGAGATGATTTCTGTGCATGATAATGCATTTGCTTTTAAATGCCATCACTAGATTGATAATTGTAGAATTCTTCATATTGTGCCTGGCAGGGAGTCAAGGCTGAATCTTACCAGTCTGTAAGAGTTAGACAGAAAAGTATGCAGTAAACCAGAAGATTTTAGTCAGAGTTTGTGCATGCAGCTGCTAAATGTATTTAAGATGTTACAGGAGAGAGAGTTTAGTCTTTTGTCTTCAGAGTCAGCATAAAGCCTGATGATGCTTAGTTAGCACTCAGCATTTCGGCAGGAAGGCTCTTAAGACCTCTTTGTTGCAAACAATCCATAAGTGACCACCACCCAAAGCCTGTCTTTTCCCAGTTTAGTTAGGTATGTTTAATTAGGTAGGTTTAATTAGTTTAGTTAGGCATGTTTAATTCCTTGGTTTAATTCCTTGTATCCAGCTTTTGCTGCTGCCATTTTTAGATGCAGAGGAGTGTTTGAAAATCCTTTAATTTCACTTTCAAAACATAGAGAAATACAGTGAGAGGACAGAACATCAGGAGCAGCACGAAGATATTTAGTATCTGTAGGAGGCAGAGGATGGAAAACAGGAGGGACTCTGCTGGTGATGTTCTACCACTAACTTCCTCAATCAACTTATTCTGAATAAAATAACAGGTGGAAATTCTAAGAACATCATGACCTAGGGAGCGCAAAATGAAACAAAAAAAGCATGAAGTCATAATTGTGTTTCATGTATTGGGTACGCTGAAAATCATGGTTGCAATTGCCCAGATACAATCAATGTCATCAGCACAGCTCCCTTCACTGATTGCAAATAGTGTGTTTGGTGTAGTCTGCCACGCTCCCCATGCGATGTGGTTGAAGCCTTGTGAATTCTACTAGTGAAGAATGGAATTTTTTGAGTGCCTTAGTGATTTAAATATGCCAGTGTTGACTCACAGTAGGATATCTGTTTTTAAGCAGGTAAAAAGTAAATTAATCAAAAATTAAAACCCTTTTTGGGTGGACAAGCTGTCTGTGGATGATTAGATAAATATGATGAACGGTTTCAGCATGAAAAAATATCTTAAGGGTATAAATATATTTTATCTCTACTTTTTAAATGCAATATTTTTATATTCTTTCAATTTAAGACGGCATTTTTTTTTAATTGCCCTGTTATTTAAAGGGCCTCTAAACTCTAATCACAACACAGCATTTCTTTTTGTATCAACAAAACCATTTTCACATTCATCCAAAATTTTCCTTCTCATTCCCCACCCACAGTGTGTCAGTTTGGGAACTAAGCCAAAAATTCACTATTCAGCCAGCCCTTTTCAAAATCCATTCTGTGATCATTGAAAGACCCTTAAAAGGGGAGAGTGCCCTGAGGGTACACTGAGGAGCTTCCCTTCCACCTTGGTGAGATGGCACTCATAATGTGAAAGCCCAGATGCCTATAGCTAACTCATGGGCTGCAGGGACAGCAAATGCCAAAAAAAAGAAGATGGCAGCTTCCCAGAGTCTTCTCTAGAGCTGTTGAGAACCAGCAATGAAAAGAAAATGTGCACCCCTAATTTCTCAGCAGGAAAAGCAACAGCCCAAGAGAAATCAAGGCAGAAGAACCAAAAACTCATCAGAAAAAGAATGAGAAGAATGAGAACCGGACCGGGCAGAAAAAACATCCTCACACAGTAAGCAGAAGGGGAAGAGGCACATTAAAAGCAAGACAACAAGAAACCAGTCTGTTGACGCAGTGGGCCAGTGCAGAAAGCTTAAAAGATAAATAGCAGGTAGCTTGGCAGTTGTGTTTGCAGCATGAGATATCACACATGGGCAAAGCTGGACAGCCATGATGGAAAATCTGCCTGACTAACAAGGATCCGTTCCTTGAAAGAGTATTTTTTTGCAGGACAGGAGATCTTTCACACTGCCTGGACAGGGTTGCAATCTTACTCAGAGCCACGTTGCAGAAAATGTTTTGGGATGTCACGAAGACAGAATACAACATACATACACGAACACTGTAGTTGTATTTGTGCGCTCAGAAGCACATTCATTTCTTTATACTACTACGTTAATGGGTTGTTCGCTGCTAAAGAAAACATGCTTACTGTGCACTGCATCCATTCCTAGTTACAAGTTAAAAATTCTTTTCTTAGGAAGATCCCACTGTGTTGTGCAGGTGTGTGGGGAATTCTGAGCATTTTAATGACTCTACATGTTCTTATTTTAGTTAGAGAGGTCTGAAGCAAAATTTCTAAATTCAAATGAAGAACTTCAAAGTGACATAATTTTCAAGAGCTCTGAATTCTAGAGGTATGCAAATAACTTTTTTTTCAATTCCTTGGCAAGTGCAAAATATACCGTCTCCAGCAGATGATATTTTTAGCATATATATTTTTTTAAATTTTTTTTTTGCTAGGCTGAAAATGAAACCAGGTATTTTGAACTTAAAACCTGTTAAAAATTTCCAGTAAAAATGTCTCTTTCTTTTCAAATGAGAAGATGTATATGCCATGGAAATTAAAATGTTTCGTTTCAAAATATTAAAATTGAATATTTGGACCTTGTTATGGAGTGAAATACTTCATTGAAATGGAGATGAATGAGTAAATGTTTCAGTGTCTGCATTTTTTCATGGAAATAAAATTACATTAAGAAGTATTAGCTTTGCCAAGCTCTTCTCAGCTTTCAGTGGACGTGACTAATAGATGTTTATTAAAGCAACGTAATTATTTGTGTACATAAATCTGGAATTTGTAATATAACATCACTTTATGGTTTTATAGTGATTTTTTAAAATGAAAGATAAAAGGCTAGTGGTACACTGTAGTTTCTTACACAAGCAGCAAGAGTGAAGTCAATAGGTACACCAGATAAAGGAATACAGCAGAGTGAAGACACTGTAAGGTTTCAGTTACTGTAAGTTTGCTTGCTGTCATCATCACAATTACATCAGTAATTTATTGGACTAGTTCAGTCTACGTGGCTCAGCTTTCCTCAAATAAAACAGCTGTTGATATGATCAGTTGCTGAACTGTTCAGTTTCTCTTGATTCTCTTGTTCTTATTATTCACATTTCTATAATACTTACTTGGCTTTGCAGGCAGTTTTATTTTCATACATCAGTTTATTTCACAAAGCAAAATGTAAAAAAGCTGATACATTTTCCCTGGCACGTCTCCCACTTTTGCTTTTTTTTTAATTGATAGAAGTCGTCTAAATTGCTGTATCAGGAGTGTAGGCTGCCAGCTGTCTCTGCTGGTAGGATATGTGGAGCTGAGCTGTTTACACCAAGGACTTCGAACAATTATCAACATCAGATAAGATGGTATGTGAGTGACCAAAGCCTTGTTTCAAAGCCTTTTGTGACTAATGGTTGGATTCTCTGGTGTCTAATTTGTCATAAGATCTGACTGAAGATTTTTTCTACAGCTGAAGCTTTCATACCATCTGCTCCTTCTATCCTTCTTCCTCTGTTTCTCTCAGTCTCTGATGTCTAACAAGGTGCTCTGACATGTGCTCGTGTTAAACTTACAGTTCCATGGCAGCACTGTGACATGTTGACCCTTCACCCGCCCTCCTTTCTTCCTAGCTCTGGAAGGACTGGGTTTTTTCCAAACCTTTATACCTCTGTCAAATTTGGTTGAAATCAGCCAAGATTTTCAAAAATTGTTTGGCATAGGAAACAAGGAGTGTCTGATACACATTCCTATAGACACTCCAAACATATGCAGCATGAAACAAGGCTAACACGTCTCAGAGGCACCACATTCCATTTAAGTCAACGCTTCTGGAGCTATTGAACATCTGTGCAGTGACAAATTTTCTGTTTCTTGTGTCTTAGAAATTTTCTTATTGTAACCTCGTTGTGATGCAGGCAAGCATTAAAATAAATGAAAATCAATGACTCTGTCATGAACCCACTGATGAAGCATACTTGGAAGTTTCCTCCCCAAAAATACGTGAAGAAATTAGGCAGCAAGGTAGAAGGGTCAAGTTCTTCTCATGGAATGATATGTGATTAAAAGATAGGAAATAAATCTGAGTATAAATGCTTAGTTATCACAGTGCAGAAAATGCTGCAGGGGGTTACCACTGAGATCTGTGCCGGATCTTGTGCTTTCCAATGTATTAATGAATGATGTGGAAAGGAGAACAAAAAGGGAAAGTGAAACCTTTGCTGAGGAGTAATAAAAACTAAAATTGACCGTGAAGAGTTGCAGGAGGATAGCTTGACGCTGAGTGATGGGCAATAAAACAGCAGGTGAAATTATCTTTCAATCAGATGAAAACCTGATGCACATGTAGAAAAATAATCCCACCCATACATAAGGAGTGACAAGTCCCACATCAGTTTCTACCGTTCAAGGGATTAGTTGCTCAGATCAGTGCAAATTGCTCTGTGAAAACAGCTCACTGTTCAGGGGCAGTCATACAGAGTGCTAGAAGTTGTTAGCAAAGAAAAAGAAAAGAAGAAAAGAAAAACAAACAGAAAAAACCATGAAAGTAAAGCGAAGCACGTCTTTAAGTCAGCAAATAAAGCACTGAGGCACCTAAATTTTACACTTCTGGTCTTTTCTTTTCTTAAACTGGAAAATAACCACCAATAGTACTACGAAGGGCAATGCATATTACTGTTGTTATGCAACAGTTTCTGTACAATGAAAAACTAAATAGAATAGTTATCTTCCATGAAGAAAAAGGATGAGATACACGTGGTTTCTGATACCATAGGTGGTGCTGAAAAGAGAGAAATTCTTTCTTCTACCACAAAAAAAGAGGCTTTCAAATGAAACTGTCAAACTAAGGTTTTAAAAGAAATGACAGGCAGAGTTTTCCACACAGTGCATAATTAAACAGCAGAGCTTATTGCCACAGGGTGTTGTGGAAGCCAAGATTATAAATTTGTTAACAAAGCAATTAGACAAGCTCGCAGATGAAAACTCCATCCATTGTTACTAAACATCAAGATGCTAATCTACAGGCCTGAAAAATTCCTGTTTCACATTTGCCCTGTTCTGATATTTTGTCCTCAAGTTACTTTTACTGTTTGATAACAGACACGGGATACAGGGATAGACAGACTTCTGGTTCAACCTCCCTCATGGACTTAATTGTGATACAGAGAAACAGGAGGTGAGACGACCATGACAGTTACTTACGGGATGGCTATCAGAAGTGGAATTAGAGTTCAGAACATTTTTCTTTTCTTGACCGACTGACATGTTGCTGGGGGAAACCTCTTCTTTGTCTCTATATTTTACTATTGTGCAAGATGCACTTTCTTCCTTTATAGATTGCAGATTGTGGTTAAGTACATCCAGGAGAGTCTGAGAGCATTTGGAAGGGAGCCTGGCCTTTGGGAAGTATCTATTAATATTAACAGGTCAAACAGAATTTACCACAACCTTGTGCATCACTTCTGAATTTTGGCTGAAATCTCAGGAGACAATAATCTGGTGCTACAGGGAAGGAACTGCTAGTAGTGCTCCCAGGCCACTGGAAAATTTAAATTCCTCCTAATCCTCTAGGGAATTAATTGGAAAATAGTTATGGAAATATTTCTGCAACTCTGGAAACAATTTTCCCTATACCAGCTTGCCTAAGCACTAAAATGGAGTTGAAAGTTTCAAAAGTTTCAAAGACAGAGATAATAATTGACATTTTTCCAGAAAACAATCGTACTATTAGTGCTGCGAGGGGCTTCAAATGAGAAGGTATCTGCAACAGCTGTAGCAAAGAAACTTACTGAAAATAAGCTGCTTCCTTATATAGTAAATAAAAGGCACTAGAGGCTCAGACCAAAGCTGCAAATCGATGAATCTGTGAGCCAAGTGCAGATTTTAGTCAGTGGGAGTGGACCTGTGCACATGAAGAGTGAATGTGGCCTCTGGAGTCCACTGCAGGCACTTTCAAATTTAATTATAGCCTAAATACCTTTCTTCATTTAGAAATAAAAAAGGTTTTTAAAATGTCAGGCCTCCTTGCTGGTGCTCTCACTAGTGCCAGGGGATATTGTGACAATAGAGAAAAGAAGATAGTTACAGTATGTTAATTATTTTATATTAAATTACAACCAAGTTGGTGCATACAGTGTAAATCAGGAAAGAATTTTAAAGAAAAAAATTAAAAAATTATAGTCAAACAAAAGATATGTGGAGAGGGGTTATTCTATTAAAGGGCCAAAGAATAGCTTAATGCAACACGTTACTGATCTTCATGTGCTTTTCATTTCCTACAGCGTTGTAATTGCCCTCCTCAGAAGGGGGAAAATCAGTCAGAAGCAAAACAATCTTTTCAGCATAATGGAGGAGCTGAGAGGCAGAAGGGAAGGAAGTGGCAGGCAAGCTTTGTGGGAAAGACACCGGAGACTCCATGGCCACAGACTTCCTCTGTGTCACTTAGGCATGATTGGTGATTGATTTTTAAATGCAATAGTAAGCAGCATAAATGAGTACCAAGTAATTTGAGAAATCAGGCATTGGAAAACCCTTGTGCCTTAACCCTTACATCAAGTGTGTCAATTAGGCTTTTTACTGTCAGAAATGTCAACTGTGATGTACCAAATATACTCAAGCAAAGGAGTCTGAGACAGAGCCATGGACACGAGCCGAAGAGTCACAGGACAACCCCGGCTTTGTGGGACTGAATTAGACCATTCCCCACAGAGCAAATAACAGGTGACTGTGTGAGTACAGACAGTATTTTAAAAGATCTCTACACAGAAGGGGGAGGATGAATCTAAGCATTTCTTACCTTTTCGGGGTGAATTTTGTGATGTTACCTGTATTCTTTTTAAGGACATGTTTATGTGTAGGTTGGATATGCAGAGCAAGATCTAGACAGTTGCCTCTAAGTTCTGCACAAGATCGAGTCATGGGGAGAGTCCAAGATGAATCCTGCAAACATTTTTTTTTAAGATCAGGCTGTCATCTTGCACGGCATTGCTTTAGTATCACAAGAAACATAAGAAAAAGATAGCAGAGACAGAAGAGCAGGAGTGCCTCATGCGCAGCTGGCAGGAATGCTCTGACCCACTGCATTCCGCAAGGGTCCTGTCTACGTAAGACATCATCTTGCATCCATCTGCATTATTAAAGGTCTGCACCTTTGGCTATGTAAAACAAACATGGTGAGTGAGTACAGCCAGCAATGGGGACATATCCCAGGAGCTCAAAGATGATTTAGCACTTTCTCCAACTCCTTTTTTTCCTGCTGACTACTTTTATAGCACGACTGAATGGAGGGGTCATGGCTGGGGCATTCTTGTCCCCTGGAGACCTCTCTCTTTGTCAGCAGCTGGCACAGGTTGCTCTAACTCCTGCTACGGGACTGGATCAGATAGAGCGTGAGGTCAGGCCTTCGCCTTTTGGGGATCAACTCTGCGCTGCTGGTCAGCCGCAGCTGGGAATCTGGGTCATGGTGCCTTGCTCAGGATGCCGACCAGGACCGGGCTTATTGGAGAGAGGTTAATCTCTGTGTATGATTGTGTCTGAAAATCATGTCAAAAGTTCACGTCTAATAATAGCCTGGCTCCACCAGATGTTTCCAGGAATTAATCAGCCCCAAAAGTGTCTGGTTGTAACTTGATTTCTTT
The DNA here is from genome assembly GCA_013398295.1 of Chionis minor. Taxonomy (NCBI): domain Eukaryota; kingdom Metazoa; phylum Chordata; class Aves; order Charadriiformes; family Chionidae; genus Chionis; species Chionis minor. The sequence goes on from VZSF01011403.1 coordinate 10,955, forward strand.
AAGGACAAATGAAATGACAAGCAAAGGCAGCTGGTTTAGACCAGGAAGTAGGGAAACATGGAGGAAGGGTTATAGATATTCACAGCACTACAACAGGACATGAAATGGTCTGATTATTGCCCGGGTAGGGCTATGTCCATGTGCAGGTCTCCATTCTAGAAAGCCTGTGCTTTCTTTGGTTACCTACACCTACACCACATAAATCAGACATGGGAAATGACCCATCAAATCATCTCCTCCCTTGTATCTACCATTGAAAGGTCACCTGCTAAAAAACATTACCTAGAGTTTTGTCCAGTCTGTGCTTTAATTTGTATTTAATGTAATGTATTTTTTTTGTTTACATTAATTTTAATCACTCACCTTGACTACCCGTATCTTTGACAATGGATTACAAGCATCATCAATCCTAAAAAGAAAAGCAGTCAATGAGATCATCTAAGAAAAAAAAAAAGTATTTAAGTTTCTTACTGTCCTAAAAGTTGCCCCTCAGCAACATCTCCATTCTCCAAAACTTCCCAGCAGTAATTGATTTTTCAATACACCTCGGAGCACAGCAATTTTGTACTATTTGTTGTAAATGCCAAAGTCGACGCATTACCCACATTGGCAAACTCCTGCCTTTTAAACCAGCCTCAGGAGCATCCATTGAACTTGGCTCTGGCAACACACACTTGAGGAGCTTTCCCCACTCCCACCGGAGAAAACACACAGTGACCCAGTGGTCTGCAACCGCTTCGCCTTGGAGGACCTTGGTCAGACTCAGGTTCGGCGGGGCCAGCTCAGGCAGCCAGAGGCTTGCATAAGCTGACTGAAATCCATGGCAGCCCTGACTGCCCCAGGTCAGTCCCTGGCGCTCCCCCAGCTGCCCCCGGCCCAGGACCCCAGATCAGCCCCCCAGGGCTGATAGCCCCTGCCCCAGCAATGCCACAGCAGGGCCGGTCTCCAGCTCCCCGCAGCCCTGCCCTGCCTGGCCATGGGCCCACCCGAGCCAGGCTGACCCCCGGGCCCACGGCCCAGCCTGGTTCTGGCCTGTCCCAACCCCAGGGAGGTGCCCAATGGCCGGGGCGGGGTCTGCCCCAGTGTCCCCCCATCTGCCCTGCTCCTGGCCAGGGGCCGGACAGGCCTCAGGGAGCTGCCAGCCTGCCTGCACCCTGGAGGTGGTTGGAAATGGCAGAGCCATAAGGAAATGGCCGAGCCAAGAGGAGCCCTCAGATGAATGCCAGTCCTGTGCTCTAGGGACGAGGCGGCCGTGCCAGCCCCTGCAATAAGAAGATTCAGGCTTTGCCACGTGCCAAGAACCTCAGGAGAGGCATGCTGCCTCCAAATGTGTCTGTAATTCCCCTCACGCCATTATTTTCCCCTTAGTCCTTGGCAGGGGATGGCAAGTGTCGCCCTGAGCCTCCCTCAGGCAACGAGGGGCCTGGTGTGTCCATCCTGGTGTGTCATGGCTACCCCGGCGTCCCCTCAAGCCCTGCTGCCCCCACCAGGGCGCCCCGCTGCCAAGTGGGGAAGGGACCGCGCTCCAGCCAGGGCGCGACACCGGAGAGATACTGAGCTCCAGCAGGATGGATGGCCAGTCTGCTCCCTCCGAGTCCGATCTCAGATAAATCCTCATCAGGGATGCACGGCCAGGCTCCTCCTTTGCTAGGGTATAATGCATTACATTCTTAACAGAGGAAAAAAAAGTAAATTACTTTCCAGATGCATTAGGGGAGTAGCTGTGAGTGCTTTCCTGTTCATCTTTTATTTATTATATATTACCTAACTGTTTAAAAATTTATTGTTGTGATGCCCATAATTGTCTGGGTTACAACAGACCACGCTTACTGTATGTTTTATTTTCAGAGCCTATACCATATACCTTGCAAGACAGGAAACTGGGAGCCTGAATGTCATTCTGCGAGCAAGAAAAATGCTTCCCTCTGTCCAGTGAACATTTAGGGCCAGACTCATTCCTTGAGAACTTCATTTTTGTATTGCCATATTATGAATTTCTGGCCAGAGCACTTAAGGGCACTGATTTGCAAAGCCAGAGAAATCTATATTTTCCTGTTAACAGGCAAACTGTCACGTAAACAAATCTACTAATATCTGCATGTAGTGGTCCAGCCAGCTACTCATTCCACAGGCTTACTGGCATTTTCCCCTACTGCTGACAAAAATGTACCTTCTGTCCTATTCTAATATTATAATTATTTCTTACAATTCACTTAAATTATCTGGAGTCATGTTGTCTTTTCCTTACATCCATCAGTACCCTAATACGTCCCAGTGCAAAGAGGAGAGTCTTTACTCATACTTTGAGTAAATCCTTTAAAAACAAAAAAAGAGACACAAGCAAAAAAGTGACCTACTAACATAAATCTCATTTGTACTGTTTGTAATTTTTTTTATATCAGTTTAAGCCCATTTATAACACTGATATACATTTTTTTACTTTATTAATTTTTCCCCTTCTTCCTCTTCATGCCTTTTAGTAGCACAGCTCTTCCCTAAAGCTTCACAATATCCCCAAATAGAAAAAATGATTCCTTAAAATAAAATCTGCTTCATCACCATCTTGTCATCCAGCCTACGAGACAGTGTTTCCACTGACTTCTCTAAGCTGTGGATAAGGCCCCCATATGTCTTCATCACAGAACTTAGCATAAGCTCTTTGCACAGAGCGCAGCTTTGCCACTGCATTGTGCTGTACTGTGCACCATTACGTGTAGGAGGCTGCTGCCTGGAAAATAGTTTTGACAAGGGCATCGCTGGTAATGTAGCAACAGGCAATCCTGGCCCAAAGAGCTTGCAAGCTCTGCAGGGAAGAAGGGCAAAACGTGATGGGGGCAGGAGAGCCCTGGAGAAGGAAAGGACCTTGTTCAGAGCTGCATCAGAAATTTGGAATAGAGCTATTGTGCTCCGCAAAACCAGCTCACAAGCTGATATTATCAGATCAGTCCATTTTGAAAGTAAGCTGAGTCTTTATTGAAATGCTGTGACCACGTAGACTGCTTTCCCAGTATCTTCTCTGAACACTTTCTTCTTACAAACCATCTCCTGCCAAGTTTGGCACAGGTTGCTGGATCTTGCCTTTAACCATTTCGATTGGTGTTGCATCTTTTTGCAACCATTTGCTGGCTGACCAGGACCAAAGATTGCCATTGTATCGTATTTCATCTTTGGGATGATGTCGTGTTGGCCCTTTGTGTAGCTCATGTATATCGTCTCCTTCAAACTCAGTGCTGACGACAGCTGAGATACTTTGAACCTGAAGGGCCCAGCTGCTGCAGGTCAGCCTGCCAACATTCCCCAAATCCCTCTGGTTATTTCAATGTCAGTATGCAATCGCTGGGCATTAACAGGAGTTTGAATTCTTCCTGCCACTCCAGATAGGGCTTTATTACCCTCATGTGTCACAGTGGCCGTGGAGCAAACATCCTTTTTAAAAGCTAACGTTTTATGTGTGCAGGTTGCTGGTTTGTCGCTAAACTCACGATCTCCTGCACTATTTTCTCTCTTATTCTCATTTTTGGACCAGCATTCATGACTTTGCTAGGATTTTGCATTCTCAGAGTTACTAGACACATTTATTCCCCCACAGCTTCAAAAGGCAATAACTACAGGAGGGGAATCCGCCGCTGCTGACTTCTCTTGATCCTTTCCCCAGGAGTCCCTGGTATGCAGAAGCATTTCTCGGGGCTAAGTCTCCTTTTCTCAGCAATCTATCCAGAAAGCCGGAACCAGATGTTTCACAATAACAATGTTGATGCTTTCAGTAAGCAAGACTTTCATAGCTCATGTAACCTGAGGCTGCCTTAGGCATCATCTCATATCGTAGTCCCTCATGGCCTACTGTCAGGAGGCAGGTACAAAATTGAAACAGGCTCTATTCAGTTTCAGTCTCTGTGGGTATGGACTGATGGAGTCCCCAAGCCTGAATTTATTTCTAATACAAACAAACAAAGCCAGGCAGCTCGAGCAAAAGAGGACCAACATCCATTTATTCATCTATCCATTCGCCCATTTCTCCCTTCCAGGCCAGGCCAGGCCTCTTAAATGAGTCTTCCTAAATACCCTCCAAAGCACCCTACATCTAAGTGAGGTGACACATTTCCTCTCCCGCCCTGACTCTTTTGCTGGAAACCATTTATGTCTTTCAGGCAGAATGCCTTTGTCTTAGGAGGGTTCATAGCATTCATAGCATTCGTACATAGTTTCTTTCAAAGAGAGAAGCCAGATGCTCTGCCCAGGTATTTGAAGGCATTTGTTATATGAGTGTGTCAGGTGTCATCAAATACCTATAAAAGCTGATACAATATTCCAGTTATCCCTGACACCTATATCTCATTGATTTCCATTTCCTCAATCCCTTGTGTCCACCTCCCACAAGATCGTAAGGATTCTTTACCCTCAACCTAATGTCTCTAGCTTTCCTCTGCGTACAGATTTGATTCTCCTTGCTCATGCTTGTGGGTTTGTAAGAATATTTTTGTTTACCAGGGAATCCAACATCTGTGGCAGTCCAAGACCCACCGTGCCACCTGTTCACTCTGTTCTTAGATACCACTTTGTTCACCTATTACTCATCTGCTCCCCTGGCTGTGGGTCTTAAGATAGAACGTTGCAAACACCACACCCTGGGTAACAGTTCAAAATCACTCTGGGTTTATAAAACTAAAATGGCTCTTTTGTAAGTAAGTTATTTACAAAGGTGGTTCAATTGCAGACTGCCCTGCAATTGTACCTCTCCCACACCTCTCCTGTCTTCCACCTTTCAGCTTGCAAAGGCTTGCAAAGACAGAAGTCCTAAATACTTGTACAGATCTCTGAGACGTTATGGTCTCCAGCAGATCTCAGCTCAAGAGCAAAGCTCATCTACTGAGACTATTTCTTTTCTTTATTATTCTTTTTCTCCTCCTAATTCTGAAATGATAGCTATTAAAAAAAAATGTTTACAAGTGTTTATTGTTTGTGGTGTTTCTTTCCTGGAATGCAAAGCAGTTAAAAAAGTAGTTTAGGATGCCTTCTGGAAATGTCATATGTGTTTTCCAGGAAGTGTTATGATAGCTTGTGGTACCATAGTGCTTGGTTTCCATTAACTAATACTAATGGCTTGATGCTGTGATAACTCATGCTAAGAGAAAATGCAGGATTTAACTAATGCTACAATAACATCTCACTGTGGTGTTATAAAGAATTCTTTAAGGAACTGGATGCCAGCGCAGTTTATGCAAATGTAGTCTGTTCTGGATATGTGCACCCTACATCTCAGCTACCTCTTCCCTCAGAAAATCTGGTTCATCTCCCATGGGAACTGACCCTGGCACTATGTCTTCTCGGTCATGTAATTCTGCTGTTATATTAAGGTCAGTAATGACAGCACCACATCATTTTCTAGCAAAATAGTGACTTCAGAAATCATGAGCTGATATATCTTCCAGGAACACCGTAGGATCTCTCAGAGATATTTATTAGCTTGAACCAATGTGATGAAGGTAATACAACATTTTCCCTCCTGCTTCCACAAATGCAGGGGAGATACATGGCATCCACACTAAAATGGGCTTCCATAAACTCAGTCTAAGTCACAGCATTGAAAACTGTGCTCAGCCATATCTTTACCAGAGAGGTTTCCTGTCTGTGTAACGCCCATCATCGTAGTTACATCAGTGCAAACACTTCTAGCTCTGACAAGCTCACTTTTGCTGAAGAAAGAAGCAGCAATCCTCTGCAGCAGCTATTGTTTCTTTTCCTAAGTGTAATAACATTTTCTGATTTTATGGATCACACTACCCATTTTTACAATTCACACTTTTCAAGAAGCTAGCCAGTAATGACTAGGAGCCAACATACATTCTCCTTCCACTTAGAACAGAAAATAGCTGGGTCAACTATTGACCCCTACAAAGTACATAATTCAGTTATTTGCTACTTTTGCATATGCACAAAGATCAGTGTGCATTTCTTGGAGTAAAAGAAATAATTTAAAAGGAAAAGACTTTCTTTAATTACTCTTGATTGGGTCTGAGTAAAATAATTCTAAACAACTTGAGAACTATTACCCATAGAAACAATACTTGAAAATAAACATGATGCCTACTGTTTGCCTCTCATAAGAGTACTTCTCTCCTTTCCTACACACACACTTACACAAGTTTATTTAGTGAACTTGTGTCTCCATCACTGACTTTAAAACCAAAGAGCTATGTGTAACCATCATTCCATTAAGTGAAGCCATAATTGATTACGTAGTGTTTGATGGTCTTTTAAATTGCATCCTCCAGCCTTAAGTTGCAGGTTTATAATGGAAGGTGGTGCGACCATTTGAAAACACTGTGGTTGCAACAGGTTGTAACAGGTGTGTTGTGAACACTTGGATTAGTTATCATCTGTGTGGTCTTTTCCCACCTTTTGTACCATTCAAAGATACTTTTAAATGTGTAAGTATTCATACAGGAGCAGCTGCCGGTTCCATATAAAGGGTGCACCTCTGATGCAGAAGGGATTTTAAAAACGCTCGTGTCTTCCTGTATTCCAGTCTGGAGGAGGAAGAAATGGAGCCACCGCTGTATATTACTCCACGCCAAGACACAGCAACACTGGCTGATAGATTTACTTTAGTGTGACGGCACTTATTCCTGAGGGTTTTTTGGCTAAAAATGATGAAGAGAGAGACTGGGTAAGAATTCAATCGAACTTCTGTGTCAACTGTGAATTGGGGAGGGCTTTCCAGCTGGTGATAAAGTAAAGTAAGGACCTGTTTTTCTAAGCAGTTCCTCTAGAGGCAAAAGCTGCAGTCACTCGTTGCATTTAGAAAGCTTGAAGCAGTGGAAGGATAAGTCTGGGATGTGTTGGCAGGCTTCTGCCGGGCTTTGGGGTGAATGTAATGGACCTGCCTAGCCCTGTGTGTCAGGGAGCAAGAGAAGGAACAATGCCAGGCTGAAAGGAAGAAATAAGGGGATTAAACAAATAGCTGTAATTCATGAATTAACACAGTGTACTGTGTCTGCACCAAGATCTGAATACAAAGGCTTTCAGTTAAATACATTTTTCTGCTGAGCTGGTTTTTGGGATAGCTCATTGTAATGACTTCCTAAAACACCAAACTTGAATAAATAGAGAGGCTCTCAGGGACTTGCTCCAATAGAGCTTTATTTCTTCCACTCTAACACTTACCATGTTCTTTCCCTCCCACAATAATTGCTACAGGATCCAATGGAAAGCAATCCCTACCGTATAACGAGGTACAACATTCGCAACCCTAACCACTGTCATGTGGCTATAGCAGGAAATAAAGGTACGCACCGCAGTAGAATCATAGAATCATAG
>VZSF01011438.1:0-11173 GCA_013398295.1 Chionis minor
TTCTATGATTCTATGAAAATAGGACTAGATTAGGAAAATACAGTAGTTTAAAAGAAATCTGACAAGGTGAAAAATCTCAAGCTAATTAGTGTGTCTAGACTGATTATTTGCATTATTATGGAATCTGAAAGCTTATATTGGGTGTACCAGGTGTAACAGGTAAAAGAATGGAAGATACAGTTCCATACAGTCTCACCAGTAGCTGTATTAATAATCTGCTTTGAAGTAGCATATAACAAGATCTTGTTAATTCCAAAAGTAGGAAAACAGAAAAAAATGAGGGCAGGAAGAAAAGGAAATTAAGTGGTCATATTTCTTATTTGTTGAAAAAGCTTGAAAATTACCAATATATTGGAAAAACAATTCATAGATGTCTGTCTTCACTGTTGTACTGTAAAGCTGTGTTTAGAATGATGTTATAGCAGGTTGATGTTTATAGCCAGTATTTAGTAACATCTCAAAAATGCTTGATGAAGAGATTTGAAGATGTATATGAAAAATACAGATTTGAAGGACAAATTCAAAAATATTTCTTCACTGTGGTTGATGTTACTGTACAAATTACATGTATCAAAAGGCGGTATTCAAAGAAACTAAAAACGGTGTGCAAGTATCTTAATGCAAAGAAAATTCCAGTGACTTGTCTGCCTTTTTTATCTAATAGAGAAAGGTATAAAAAGAATCATGGCTTGAAATGATAAAATCTGGTGAAATTAGAAATAAAATGCACATTTTTGATAAAGGGAGGATGCAATGAAATCAATGAAATTAGTAGAAGATGGTAAAGCTTCCTCTTTCTGAGTTTTTGAATAAGGATTGGATGTTTTTTGAAAGGTATGATTTATAGTATTCAGTCACTCAGATCAATAAAAATTACCTTTTACAGAAGTCAAACCTGATAGTCTAAGAGCTTTATCTGGATCAATCCAGACTGAGTTACAGCCTTCCAACAAGACAGCAGACAGCTGCTGTATCACTGCAATGGACTACATGTCGTCTTAACCTTGCCAAAAGGTAAGGTAAAATTTATACCCCCATGAAATTAGTTTAAACTAATGCATTTTACCTCACAAGTTAGGGTGAGCTAAGTGTGCACATATGGTCTGTTGTAACTCACCTGATGAACAGTGACTTGTGAAGCTGCCATAAATTGATTGCTTTTGATTGTGTGCCCGTATGCTTCCATGAACAGGAAATATTCCATCCTTTAAAGCTTTTACAGCTTGGCCCTCTGTGGGTAGTAGCATTTTTATGAAACATGGTGGATCTGTAATTCTGGTGGAATAAGTACTTTTTAAAATCAGAGTGCAAATGAACAAATACAAATGAGTGTAGGTCCTTATTTAATTAGGATCTGGTTTTGTGAAAATTGTGATATGATTCATGGATGATAATAATGCTAGACATTTGATGTAATATGATATACTTTGAGACCTTTACTAACATAATTCATTTAAATCCACTGTTATATTCCTGGGGAGCTTCTGGAAACACCTTTGTCTTACAAGATGACCTCAAGGGTAAACAAAATTAATCAAAATGTTTCATAAAAAAGAGGTTAAAATTCCAGAATGCAGGTGCTACAATGAAAATATCTTTCAATAGTGCAAAATGTATAAGTTAGTTCAAAACCACAAGCTATAGCAACAGTTTATATTGCCACAGACAGATGATTATAAATTCAGGCTGAACAGATGAGCTGTTAAAAAATAAAGATCCCATTTACATTTAAGGTGGTTGATAAGTATGTGAAGGAAGATGAAGGTTTTTTTTAAAAAGAGATTAAATAAAACATTTATATTGTTTATAAACAAAGCATTCTCTAAAGAGTGCTAAGATACATCTGTACTGTATCAAATTAGAATTTCTAAATAAAAGTGATTTGATCTATCTCTCCCAATAAATTATATTAGCTTTTCTTTTCTCAAGCTATACAGTGATTCATCAAATGTTTTTCAGAAAAAGCTATGTCATTCTCCTACAATAACTGGCCTCTGTGTCACTGTTTCTTGCTGAACAAAGAAAATCAACAACCTTCTCTCAGATGTGCTTCTTCCAAAACAAGGCTGAAACACCTACTGGTATGTCTGTGTTTGAGAAACTAAAAGTAATGACATCTGCTCTGCAGATAAACATCAGTCTTCAGTGCTCTCAATGCAGTATCTACTGATGCTGTGCAGCTTTATATAACCCATTTTCTTATTTTCCATACGGCCAAGAACCTTGAATGAAAACAGGATCTTAACAGCTCATCATCTCTACTTGAAGTAATATTCTTCTGTTTGTGATATCACAAATTATTGCTATGAAAATGATTATGATTTCACAAAAGGCTGTGGTAAAAAATAAGCTGTAAATGCTTCTAATCAAAGATACTCTTTTCATGCAAATGAAAATCTAATTAGAAGAGGAAACAATCTGTTTTTACAGACCACCATGAAAAGAGCTGCTCAGCATTAAATATAGTTTGATAAAGACGTTAGACTGAAAAAAGGTAATGGAGTAAGTTGAAGTTATTGAATATTTAATCTGGCTTTTAGGACGTAATCGTAAAGTACTCAATCCATAGAACTTCTGCTGAAATCAGAATAACTTTTGCTGTTGAAGTCTTTGCAAAAGTAAATCTTTCAATTTCTTCAAAAGTGTTGAAAGTTGCTTTATTGAAATGGGGAATTAATGTTAGATAGATTATCTCAATTTAGACTATTTGCACACAGAATTCTATCATATAGTCTAATAAGACTGTCTTGAAGTGCTGAAGACTATTTACACCGGGGTTCCAAGAATAGCTGTCACACTTTATATAAAACAATATTTTAGATTCAGTTTTAATTTCCTTTTCTGTTTTTTTTTTTTTATTTTTTTCTTTAACAGTATCTTCTGTTGTCTGAACAATTAGTATTTTACATTACAGACTCTTTATTAACCCCAAAAGGTGGTTATTTCTTTCACCTTTGTACCTTCAGGATCCAGCTCCCTGATGAAAAGCATCATCCTGAAAAAGAAGATATTTCAAGCAGATGCTTGCAGAAGCTTGTAGGCATGCATTTAGAATTAGAGTTAGTAGAAATAAGTATCATAAGCAGAAATTAATATAATAAGGAAATTTATTTTATTAGAAAATACACGTTTGTCAGGACAAAAGCTCTTCAGAGAAGCAGAGTGATTTGGAGTAAAATGAATTTAAGAGAGATTTTTAATTTCAGAATGAAAAATTTCAAGCTCAGGAAACAGTGAAACTGAAGAAAAGCTTGGAATAACTGAAAATATTTAGATCAAGTCTTCCAATTATTTTGCCTTCTCACATCAAAAAAACCCTTGAAGATCACTTTATTAAATACCTTTTGATTGCTTTGACCCTTTGGATACTGGTTTGTCTTGCTTTTCTCAGTCTTTTTTTTCCTGTTTAGTAGAATGTAATCATTAAATGAAGGCGAAAAACCCATAGTTCACTGGTTATAACACATAGCTGGTTTATGGGATTTATGTATATACTGTTGAACTGAACAGGGCAAAGTAAGTATTTTAAATTATGCCTGCTATTTCCCACATTTGTTTGAAAGGTCAAGGTTCAAGGTTCTTTATTCTAATTAGGCAAACAGGGATGTGAATTACTCCATAGTTACAAACTGGTTGTTTTTAGCTTTTTTGGATAGTGCTGATTCAGAAGTATAATCAATTCTAATAGGAACAGGACTAGGTGACCTTGAGGTGACCAAGAAATCACCTCAAAAATGCAAAAGCAGACTCAAAATCCTCCACCCAAACTGTGCCTTGAGTTTGGGATGTTCAATGTAATTTTTGTAGCTGGAATACAAGAAAATTAAATTCATGGCTTTGAGCATGAAAGAAGTACAAGAAATAAAAAAATAATTTCATGCATTGTGCACATTCCAGTTATGTGAAAAGGCAGATATACTTTCAATATATATTGTAAATTATTCATTGAGTGCATGGTATAGTATGGACAAATTTGTTTAAAATGTTATATTAAAAGAAAGTTATTGGAATCTGAGCATGTTACCCATTGAAATATACCTCCATACCACAGCTTCTTTAATTGATAACTATACTGAAAAAATTCAATTTTCCCTTTTCATGTTGTTGCCTAATCTCTAATCTAACATTTTTCTATACAAAGCATGTGCTGTTTTATAAATATATTAATGAAAATATTATATTTATAAATATTTGTATTATATATAATATAACATATTCTTAAATTTATAGGGATCATTATACAAAAAAACCCCCAAACCCTAAAATCCAAATAAAAGGTAAAATATCTATATATTATTCTTATAATTTTTATTTGTAATCAGGTATATTATTATTAAGGTAAGGTGAAAAAAAATGTGTTAATGTGCGCAATATAAAAAAAAACAGGGTTAAGCAATGAAATTTGTGAATTTGGGGCAAATCCAATTAACAGTGACAGCTAGAAAAAATCGTGGAATGGGCTACTCTTCATTTGCCCTTGACTGTGCTATGCTATTTGTTTAATTATTATACATAGGTTGTAATATTTACATGCAAGTGTTTATTTAACTGGTTAAGACCACAAAACTTGGTTTTGCCATTCCCAAAATGGATGCCTTATTGAGCTGCAGTAGCCCTTAACTAGGTGGATAAGGAGGTGGGAGGGACTGTGGGTCCGAACTCTATGTCAAAGACTATTTATGCATTTTACATTTGAAGGTAATTGGATAAAATGTATGATTGCCATTGGGCATGTTGACCAGAAAGGAAGAAGGATCTTAAATCTCAGCAGAGACCCTGTCACACAGCAGTCATGCTTCTTTTTGCTTATTCTCTGGATGACTTCTGTAATGCTGCATTTGGTTACTAGAAAGTGACCCTTTTCATCAGAAAGGTTAAGAGCTCAGCCCCTGGCTGCTCTGCAGTTTGGAAGTCCAGACACTTTCTCACAAGGTAGAGCTGTGGGTTTAAGCTGTCTCAAGACAGGCCAAACTTGATGTCTCAATTCTGTTGCTTTAATTACTTAAGATACTATTACTACTACATTGCTGTGTGAAAAAATTTTACATTCTCTCCACTGGTCCTGCCTGCTCAGAGAAGTACTTGGCATCTATTACTGATAAAGTATTTTGATGTGACTCCTGTTTTCCATTTCCTGGTTATGTTAGTTGATACATCATTTGGAAATGCAGGTGGAGATGTGTGTCAGTGGAGAAAAGTAACTTCTCCAAAAGATCTCATCGATCAGCTGTGGAAGGAGCATGGCTGCCTCACTTAGGAGATCCTGCTGGAGCTAGGAGGCTACTTTTATGTGTTTTTCTATGTCTGATAACACAGGTAGGCTGAATCTGGCCCTATGTTGCTTTACAGTTCATGGTCAGACCCTCAGCTGATAAAAAGCTGATGTAAGTCTCTATGATGTCAGTCCTGAGCCTTTAATATTCATCGGTAACACCTTGAATTCTTTTAGTGGTATCTTGCCTTCATTAACTTTCTTTTCTGGTGACACATCAATTTCAGTGTTTGGACCTACAGTTGGCTCTTTATATTGATTTTTTAAATTATGTTAGAACAGGTTGTGAAGTTCTTCCGAGTAGATATGAAATGATTTATTACTACGAAGAACTATATGTCTCTTCACTGGAGTAGAAAAGAAGAGCTCAGCTCCTGTTGTTAGCTAGGAGATCTTTTGTATATTGAACTAAATTTCAAACGTGCAGGAAAGCTAGCATTCATTTAGGTTCATTTTACTATAATGCAAATATCCTTTTAACATATAGATTAGAATAAATCCACACAGTTTCCATAGCATTTGGAGAATCAGTGTGCTTCATATAGCTAAGAATTAATCGGTCATCTTGCCATTTAGTTATTTCAGTTTGCTTACAGTGAATTTCTTCTTTGGAGAGATGCAAGGAATGCACCTGAATTGAAACCAGGTCCTCACACACTGCAGAGATACAAGAATTAAACTCCCAGTCTCACCTTAGTTGTGACTACCTTATATTTCATATAGCTTATATAGCTTATATTTCAACAAACAGGTCTGTTATATAAAACAATAATAGTTAGGTTAGTAAATGATAAGTTTTCCTAAAATGGCAAAGGTGGCAGTTATGAAGACAGCAACTGGGTGACACCCTCACTTGAAAAGTGCAAGTTCAGAATGAAAAATGGTGACTTCTTCACTGACTTCTGTAATAGCGTTTTGCAGTATTGGTGGGGTTTTGTGCACTAAAACCAGTCTCTTTCCTGTGTTGTAGCTACTTCCAGGCCTTTTCACTATTTCTTCATCTCACCCTCACAGTACACCTATCTCTCACACCCTTCACCCCTTTCCCGTTTCCCCTTATCAATAACTTTTACTAATACATCTTCCTTCTGTGTTTTTTCACTTTATCCAGCCATCTTCTGTAACCTATTAAATATTGTTATTACCATTACAAGTAGATGGTCCCAGGTTTTGTAGACTCAGGACTTGTTTTTGCTTGTTTTGGCCTGAGTTATTTTATCTTGTTTTAGATATGTTAGCAATCATCTAATGATCAGGTAACTTAAAAATTTTGCTTTAGTTTAATGTGATAACAAGTAGTTATTCTTTACAGATTAAATTGTCTCTGAATAAAAAGTGGTATGGATTAATGGACACAGAATGATACCCGAGGTTATTCCCTAGTATTGAAATCTTATTATGGGCAGACACTTTATATATGCAGCCAAAAATTTATTGTTCTCACAGTTGAAATCTTAACAGTCTAATCAAATAATTTTTATTAGTGCAGACTTAGTTATTACATAAAAAGAAAATAAAGTCTATTACCATTATGGAAAAAAAGTCTCTGTTATAATACAGTTGAAATTGTTATACACACATCCTAGTACCTAGCCCTTTTCCTGAAGTTATGCCTATCTTTTCATTGCTCCTCTGTATCCTGAGGTAAATGGGTTCAATCTGGAATGGGGTATGGCAAGTCATCAGCATCCCAAGTCCTTCATCTGGAGGAGTATAATATTAATTATGTTGTTTTCTTCTTCCTCTTTTCTCCAGGATTTACCTAAGGCTATTTTTATGTCTTTGTTAAACCCACTTTGCAGTTTGATCTTTCTTCAGTGGTCTGCAACTGTATTTACATATGGTTCATTTTATGTATATTGTTTACTTTTTCTGTTGTATCTTTTTAACTGTTGTATTTTGATTAGACTGTTATTATTATTTTAATTGAGTAAGAATTAATTCTTGGCTTCTCAAATAAAATGTGTTAGTTTCATGCCCACAACAGGATTTTGAATGCAACACAGTATTTTTTTCAAACAAGAAAAAAAAAATCAATTATTTGACTAGAATTTTTAAGTGATTATTCTGCTTTTTAAGTCCTTAATACATCAAAAAGATTTATCAGTGTCTTTCTAAAATCCACAATAATAAGGTATATTAAGTCTTAATGTACTACTTTCCAATGAAGAAATTAATATTCATCAGCTATTGGGACCCAGTTTTTGATAGTTTTTATTCAAACATCTAGAGAACTGAACTAATCTCTGAGTTCAGCTCTGGATTCGTGCTCTGCCTTATTCTAACCTAAAGCCAAATTGTTTTAATTCTATTGTACTGTAAGCTGTGAAAGTCACGACACCTTTTTAAGGCATTCCTATCAGTTGGTTTTGTCATATTCGCCTTCATAAGAAGAAATGTAATCAGTAAATTAGTTGGGAAAAGTCCCAATTAATACTACAAAAGTCCGAAAAGTTCCCTCCAAAAAGCTGTGAGGGAAAAACTAGCTCCTCGATTGAGAGCTGGTGGATAGATAATGTGGAGAAAACAAGCAACACAGATGGAAAATTTCATAGCAGCACAAAATCTGGATTCGTGGAATGCCTTTTTTCTTTTTTCTTGTTTGTATTTGGTGGCTCTCTTGTAGCCTATCCTTGAAATATGGATTCACTTTGTGAGCTCTTTGAAAGCTGGAGTGTCTACCTGTTGATATCTATATAACTCCTAGTTTGATTTTCCTAATCTGTAGGGCAGATTATGAGCAGTATGGTTAATGCAATTTATACTATTCAGTATATCTAAAAGGACTACTAAGTATTAATTACATGTCCAGTTAAGGTATTTAAGTAAGGTGTAAATCCAAGCATCTGAAGGGTCTATTTCTTTTATGGATGAAGAAAGAAGTAATTAATGCAGTAAGAAAATCAGGGCACCCTAAGGAGTAGGACTAAAATATGACAGCTGTAAAGACTCCAAATGCTCAGGAATACCAAAATCAGAAAAGAAGTTCAACATCATGCTAAGACAAAGATATTAAAAAATGTATGTAACCAGGGAGCTTTACTAAGAAGAGGATAAATAGTGGTGTAATGGCTGCAGAGGATTTTATTTTCTAAATTGTTTATTGGGGGTGGGAAGGAGTTGTTACTTGTGTGTTCTTTTTTAGTGATTTTTTTTCTCTGTTCAGCTTTTATGCTGAGTGCCAGATAGACGGTTCTCATATACTTATCTACAAAGAGGTTACAGAATGCACAACAGTCTGAATGCTGATTTAGGTAGGTTTGTCTGCATATCTGAGTTTAGCCATGCCCTGTCTGTAATGGCCTATCATTCAAAACTCGGATTTTGAATAATTATCATCTTTATGGGAAAAAAAGAGAAAGGGAAGTGATATTCAAAACTTGAACTGGACTAAGTCTTGTTAATATAAATATCTATAGTTATTTTCAATGTATTTTATAAGCCATGTTGTAGTGTAACACATAAAAACTTTTCCCTTTTTCATTTTGGACATACTTTTTTCTTTCTTTGACCCTTGCTCCTGACATGGTGCAATGGCTTTATACGTTCTGCAGTGTCTTATCGTTATCAAAATCTCTAGACTGCCTTATCTCTCATTTCTGTCTCTTAACTTCTTTATGTTTATTTTCTTTTTATTTGCAGGGCTGTTATAGTTCTTGCTGATGGTACTATGACAGTTTATTTGTTTTTTAGAAGGTAGCTTGGTTTTCAGATTGTATTTTCACTTCCGCTTTTCAATGGTTATTGAATGCTAAATGGAACCAAACAAAACTCGGTTTGTGTCTTATATTGATTTTCTTCATGGCAAATTCCATCAAATGAAATCCTTTTTAAACATCCATATTCTCATCTCCATTTTTGTTGAAGTGTTTTCTTATGATATGTTGGTATCTTGGGTGTTTTGTAACTTAAACAGTTTGTCTTTTCTTCATTTAGCTTTACTCCATGCAGTGGCATTTCTTTTTCTTTTTTCTTAGTGTAGTTTCAATTCTTATTTGCCAGTTTCAAGCAAATATGTTTTCATGTCTTTCTCAAAGCATGAAAAATGGAGAGATCTTTATAGTCAAATTCCTCAAGCAACCTGTGAAAACTCTTCAATTGGTCATGGAACAAAATATTAAAATATTATTATTAAAAAGAATGAAGTAGAGAAACAGGCCTTCCTTTAGATTTAATATACTAGTCTTGATGCATTTAGTTCATAGGTCAATAAGCAAAGAAAGCTCTGGTATAATTTCTGTGTTTCTGAGCTTACTGTTTAATTGAAAAGACATCAGTTTAGACAACTGCCTGAAAGTTTTGCTTTCAATTTATAAAGTCTTACGTGATATAAGTGTAGCATTTGGGACACCAAATTTCAAAGTCTTATTTGTCATAGACCTCTTGTCTGGCTTTTAATTAATTATTTATCTCCCTTTATCTCTTTGTCTGCAAACTGAATATAATGATACTGGCCCCTATATAGTACTGCTGTGAATATACATGGAATGTTGTGAAAGGTGAAATACCCTATTAGTTCATTGCATCTGAAGGAAATAAAGTACGTAGAATTATGTATTTAGAGATGAAAAAGAACAGATAGGAAGATGACTGCAATTTTCTATATAATGAATTTTCACTTAATTTATCTGATTATGTCTTGTCTCTTCTCACTAGTGGATCTTGAATGAAGGTGTTTTTGTTTTCAAGATTTAATGACTTTCTAAAACGTAACACTAGCATGTTACACAATCATTGAATATTTTTAGGATGTCAAAGCTGCTGGTGGTACTGTGTAATTAATTATTTCTAACATATACAAGTAGTAAAATAAAAATGTTAAGCCCAATATTGTCATACATTTCTTGTTTGCATATGATCAAGAAGATCAAGTTTAATACTGGATCAAAATCTATCTTACTCATTTACTCAGTTGGTCCACTTGGAAATCTAATGAAGTATCTTTTCTAATTTTCAGTCTCTGAAAGTCTTCACACAGAAATGAACTTAATTCATTAAAAAAGAAACTAAGAACCAGCCACAAGCATAAACTCAATATAGAGGACCTTACACTGGTGATAAAATTCTGATCAGAAATACAGTGTTCAGATTTTCAGGTTTAAACAACAAGTTTGTATATTGGCAGCAATAACTGCAAGCAGTTTTGATCAACAAAAGATACTAAGTAAATAACTAAGTAAATAACCTTAGCACTGCAGGCAAATTGTGTTCACTTTATAAAAGTACAATCAATCATTGTACAGTAGCTCACTAGAAACTTCATATTTCCTATTCCCAGCACAGCATGATTTGCTGATGAACCAAGCAAATCTATATTGAAAATGGCACTGCTTCTTAACCAATTCATGCAGTCTTTGTTACTAAATTTGTATACATTAATCAGAATAAATATATCAATAAATTCTAACAAATCTTCCATCTTAAAAAGCAAAATAAAAATGGTGTGAAGCAATGAGTCATTTGGATAACTCGTCTCATTTTATTGGTTCTGTAATTTCACTGCAGTATATTCAGAGAATACTTCAAAGATCAGAAAAGGTATCTCTCTCACCACACTTGTCTTTTTCAGTTATACGGTAATCATATTTTCCTATTTTATCACTTGCTGCCCATAAACTAAAATATCTCTTGAAGTCCCTTGGATTCTCTATTTTAATCTCTTCCTAAGGAAATGTATTTATGGTTGTTAGAAACATATTGTTTCCATTTCTGAAGCCTTGTCTTGATTTCCTTAGTGGCCACTGATAAGAACTTATTTAATTTCAGCTGTCAATTTTTTCCTATGGTGCTTTAGAGAGAGGGAGGTCTCCTGTATCGATCTTGTTTTTTGAATTCATGTGTCTCTCCAATTCAGATAAGAGTTAATCTCTGAAGAGCTAAAAGTGGGCCAAATCCTAACTT
>VZSF01011439.1:0-11907 GCA_013398295.1 Chionis minor
CCCCGCCGGCGGGGGCGGGGGGTGCCGGTTCCCGGCAGGGCCGAGGTGCCGCTCGCCCTTCACCGGCGCCTCTCGCGCAAACCGGCCACGCTGCCCGAGCGGCGCCTCCCGCGCCGCGGACATATTGTCTGTGTCCCGCTCGCCGCCTCCGCAGCCTCCCCGCCCGGCCCGGCCTCTCTCCCCGCCGGTGCCCGGGGCTGGCGGCTCCCGGCCGCGCTGGCCTCCCCCGGGCGGCTCCGTCTCCCGGTGCGGGGCGGCGGTGGCCGCTCTGTGGCCAGCGGAGGATGTCGGTGGGGCAGCGCGGGTGGCACATCCCGCTCCGGGGCGCGTCCCTGCTCCTTCTCACTGGGGGGACCCGCATGGCCGAGCAGCCCAGGCTGCCCCCAGCCCCGCCAACTAGTGTGGGTTGGAGCCCCGGGTGCCCCCAGTGTCCTGTGTCCTGGCCACCCGCAGGGCTGGAATTTTCCTCCAGGGATGGGGACCCGCCATGGTGTGGGGCAGCTGGTGGCGCTGGGGGGCAGGAGGCTATGGAGGACAGACAGGGCAGGGTTTGGCCCCGCAAAGCCACCTGGGTGGGATGCTGCCCCGCGGGGGGCAGAGGACGAGGACCAAGGCAGGGAGCAGGCAGGGATTTGTTCTTACCCATGTTTCCCCTGGCCTCCCCGGCCCTTCTCCCTCCTGCACAGCGGAGAGGGAGGGTGCAGGGCGAGCTGGTTGCCAGCCAGCGCCTGTGTTTGGGAGCAGGCAGCCCGGGAGCTCTCCCAGCGCGGGGATGCCAGCAGAGCCACTGCTGCGAAACCGTCAGAGCAACGTGACGCGACGTGCGGAGTGGTGATGTGACAGTCCCGTGGTGCCATGTCCAAAATAGTTAGCGCAGCTCTTGCTGGTCGGAGGGCTGCGAGCAGGGACTGGCGGCAGCACGGGCAGCTTCCCAGGAGTGGAGCTGGATCCTGCACGGCCCCAGCCCTGGTCGGTGCCCGCATCCGCGTTGCGAGGCTCAGGACCTGATTTTTGGAGGTGCTGAGCACCTGCTCCCTGAGAGGCCGAATCCCAGCAGGCGCAGAGCCCCGTGCCCTGCCGTCGAGCCAGGTTTCTGTTTTCCAGTGTGATGCTAGCAGACAGGTTTTCGGGACCGTGGCTGGGCCGGCTGCCCTCGGCGCTGGCGGCTCCGCACGGGTCGCCCCAAGGACGAGGGCACCTCCCGTCGCCGCTGCCGGCGCTGCCCAGATGGATGGCAGGCAGGTGCTGCCTGCCCCTGCCCTCGCTCTGTTTGGGGCTGTGCCGTGACCGCAGCCAAATGGAAAGTTTGCTGTGGGGGTGCCGGGGCGGTGCGGCAGCTCAGGCTCTTTTCTTCTTGTGTATTTTAAACCCTGGGAACCCCCCGGCTCTGGCCCCGCTCTGGCCACGAGATCGCATCTCCCAAGTTCCCCTTGTTGCTCTCGGACTTGGAACGTCACCACCCCCTGGGTGCTGAGCCTCAGGAGCTCGGCAGCCTCTGCTGGGGGGCAGCACGGTTCCCCGTGGCTGCCCCCATGCCCCCCCATCCCAGTGCGTTGGGGGTTATGGACCCCGGGAAGCGGGGCTGGGCAGCTGGTGCAGCCCCCTCCCAAAGCAGGAGCCGGTGCAAAGGCAGTGTGGCCCCAGCTGGGTGGGCAATGCCCTGCCGTGCCCTTTCCTCCTCGCTGACACCCACCGTGGGCATCTGGCTGTGCCCTCCCGGCTGCCTGCGCCCCTCCTGCCCTGCTCCTGCCTGGCCCTGGAGGCTGTCCCCAAAGCGGGGCTGCGGGCAGCGCGTGGGGCACCGTGGGACGATGCCTGACTTGCCCTGGCGCTGCCGGCTGTGTTTCCCTGGCTCTGAGCCGGCAGGGAGCGGAGCCAGCCTCAGGCTACAGCACCCGTGCTGCCCGGGGCCAGGGTGCGGGTGGCTGTGGGCAGCAGCACCACAGGACGGCCCCCAGGGAGGATGGGGTGTCATTGCCATCGGTGGCTGCCACAGTGGCACTGGCCGCCCCCTGGGTGTGGGGCTGCTGGTGCTTGCTTTGTGTATCGCCTGCGTCTCCCTGCCCGTGCATGTGAGCCGGGGCTGAGGGTGTGCGTCAGGGCTGCGCCCACAGCCGGGACATGCCAGGGCTGCGCTGGGGACGCTTGCTCACTGTCCCTGTCATCCAGGTGTCAGGGGTGCTGCAGCGCGGGGGAATCCCAGGAACTGGGTGGGACTGGGCAGGGCTCGGCTCTGAAGCACATCTGGGAAGTGGCAAGGTAGGATGGGGCTGGGGGCAGCGCCGGGGCTCCAAGCACCCCCAGGGCTTCGAGCACTCCCGTGCATCCCACGGCATTCTGGTGGCCTCGGGCAGCTGCTCTCCCTGCGGGACGCCAGCACCCACAGAGCAATCCTGGTCTTGGGGCTGCAGCCGCTTCCCTGCTCAGCACTGGGATGTGTTGGCGAGGAGAGGCCCTGGAGACCCATCCTTCCCCCTCCTCTGGCACTGCCATCGAGGTGGGGGGCGGCAGCCGGGAAGCAGGCGCACTGGGAAGGGCCCGAGGGTGCCCTGGGTGTGGGGGTGTCCCCACAGGCTGCGGGGAGCAGCGCTGCGGAGCCAGCAGTGGCTCTCCAGGCTGGGGTTCCCCTTGGGACCTTGTCCTGGGCATCGCAGGACCTTGCGCAGGGGACAGGGTGGCCGGGGGACACCAGCTCCTTCGGGTGGCTTTGCAGTGGCCACCAACAGGTCCCTGCTGCACCCACCAGCCTGCTCCCCTCTCCTCCAGGGGTAGGGGATGCCCCCGGCCCCGGGCGGGTACCGCATGCGGAGCAGCCCGTGGTGGGCCCCGGCCGTGCCGCAGAGCGGGAACATGAGGATACGGCAGACGGGGGGAGTTAAGGTTAAAGCATGGTGGGTGCCCCCCCGCCCTCGTGGGAAGTGCCCCGCGGGGATGCGTGGAGGACAGTTAACGAGGGCTGCTCGCCTTCCGACCAGAGCGCCCCGCGGGGCCTCGATGTGCTCTCGCTTCATGGCACCGGGGAATTTGCCTCTGCCTGGCTGAGCATCCCCAGCCATGTGCTGGCCACAGAGCAGCGCCGCACTGGGCAGTGCTGGGCTGGAGGTGCCGGTGGTGCTCGGTGGCGCGGGTGCTGGTGCCACATGGACCCACGGCAGGAGCCAGGATGGGCTGGGTGACACGGCATCGAGGGGCAGCACCTCGGCTCGTGGCCACAGCCCGCAGCTGGGCGCAGCACCATCCCAGTGCCAGCAGTGGGGACAGAGCGGCGCAGGTTCGCCCAGGCTGGGGGCTGCAGGGAGCCGTGCCTGCATGTCTGGGGGGCTGGGGAGCTAATCCCCTGAGGAATGCCCTGGCCGGGGGAGAGGGGACGCCCGCGCCGCCTGGGCGCAGGCAGCGTTGGGTTTCAGGGCAGCTGCCGTGCTGGAGCAGCGACAGGGACAGATGGCGGCAGGGCTGGCCCCGGCCACGCATGGGGGTTTTGGCCATGCCCAGCAGCCCTATCCTGGCCACGGGTGCTGCCGTCCCACTGCCTGGCAGGGTGGGATGGATCCTGCCCAGGGCTGTGCCCAGGACTCTGTGCCTGGCGGCACGGGGTGGCAAGGAGGCACCTGCCATACTCCGGCACCATTCCTTGCATGTCCAGGGCTCCAGGAGGTATTCCCATCTGCTATGGGGTGTCACCCTGGCCTTGAAGCTTTCACTTGGCTGGTGGCCCTGTGGGCAGCACCCGGCTGTCCCACCGCAGCCCTCCCGGGGGGTCACCTCTCCCAGCTGGGACATGCATGGTGCCGCCATGGGTATTGTGCTCCGAGCTGGTGCCTGCGGGGCTGCTGAGCCCCCCTGCCTCTGGGTACCCATCTGGGGCAGCCCCAGGGGGACGCGGTGGGAGACGCCCCTGGCTGCAGCCCTGGCACCTTCCTGGCTGCAGATCAGAGCGATGGCTGCCTTGCAGGGTGCAGCGATGGGGATGCGGGATGTGCAGGATCGGGGCCAGGGGATGGGCCGGTTTCCTGCAGCAGAAAATACCCGGAAGGCTGCACGGGTCTGCGGGGGGGCCAGGGCTGGCTGTGTCCCCTGTAGAGCCCAGGGGGGGTGGGCCCTGCTGGCATGAGCCCTGGCCTGCTGCGGGGCTGCAGCAGGACCCCCAGCCCCTCCCTGGGCAGGCGGGTGCTGCTGTGGGTGCTGGGGGACTATGGGACCTCGGGTGCACCCATGCCGGCAGCGCAGTGCAGGCTGGCGGCGCCTTCCCTGGCAGCCTGGGGCTGCCCCCGGGCTCGGCAGGCTCCGGCGTGGGGTGGAGGAGCGGCGCCAGCCCGTGTTTGCAGAGCCCACACTTTGCCCCTCGCAGAAGATTGTGGAGAGCTCTGCAAACACGGCCGAGCCCGGGGTATGACATCACCTGCGGCAAGAGCCGCTTGCCGGGGCCGGTGGGTGCTGGTCGCCGGTGTCCCCTGCCATGCCGAGCTGCCGGAGCCGGGGCCACACGCTGCAGCGCTGCCAGCAGTGCTGGAGCCGGGTGCCCACGGCTGGGTTGGGCATCGTTCCTGGGCAGGAGTGACAGCGCCGCCGGCTGCGTGGGTGTCAGGGCTATGGTCCCGGCACATGCCCAAAGGTGCATTGGCAAAGGGCCGGTTAACCGGGACCAGGGCGGGGATCCCCGCTGCTGGTCACCGCGGGCAGTGCCAGCACCTCCGCTTTTGCAGAGGGCACCTGCTGCAGCTTCGCAGGGCGGCTGGCACCACCTCTGCGTTCTCAGCACCGGCGCGTTCAGCCGGTGCCCCCGAGGGGACAGGGCGATGCCCCTTTGGGGCACACGGCAGGCAGCGTGCCCCCCGCCTGCCCCATGGCAGGGCAGCGAGGGGTCGGGCCCCACATGGGGAGGGGGCTGTTTGCTGGCGGCGGTGGCCTCGTGTGCATTCCTGGGCCATGAGTTCATGGCTGCGCGCGGGCCCGGCCGTGGCATGGCGCGGCGCTGGGGGACATGGGCCGGAGCGGTGACGTCAGGCCGTGGGGCCCGCGCCCATCCTGCCTCCGGCACTGCCGCCAGCGCCGGCGGAAGCGGCCCCGCATCCTCTGGGGAGAGCAATGGGGAAGCGTGTGGGTCCCCGTGCCTGCGTGGGGTCTCTGTCCCCGCATCCCTCTGCGGCGGGGCCGGGGCGGCAGCTGTCCGGGGAAGAAGGGTGGCATTGTGGCGGCAGTGCCTGGCAGAGCCCCGGCCGGTCCCTCTGTGCATTGTGCACCCGGCGCCTGGCACCTGGTGTGGGGCGGCGTGGGCGCCCCCCGAGACAGGGGCAGCAGCAGGGCTTGGGTGGGGGTCCCGCTGCCTTCCCCCAGGAGACCTGGGGACTGTCCCCAAACCCTGCAGCCAGGGACAGCCATGCTCCAGAGGGCTGTGTCTGGGGGGATGGAGCTGCCCCGGGCTCCCCGGATGAGTGACCGTTTGCTGTTCTCTGCCTGTGTTGCAGGGAAGCCACTGTCCCCGATGGGAGACAGCGTTGTCCCCCCCACCTCGCTACCCACCTCGCCTGGGGACATGCTGCAGGGAGAGCGCACCCCTCCGCAGCGCGACCGACCTGTCCCTTCAGCCGTCATCGCCTCCGGACAGCCCGTCTCACCTGTCCCTCCATCCGTCACCCCCTCCGAAAAGACCGTCTCACCCATCCCTGCAGCCATGACCCCCTCCAGGCAGCCTGTCAACCCCCCAGCCATGACACCCCCCCCCGAGGGCAGCACCCCGCAGCGTGACCGACCCGTCCCTCCAGCCGCAACACCGTCAGGACAGCCCGTCTCCCCCATCCCTGCAGCCGTGGCCCCCTCGGCAGAGAGTGTCCCACCGTGGTGTGACCAGTCCCCTCCTGGGCCCCCCCGGCCCCCTGCAACAGAGCACCCCAAAGAAGAGGCATCGCCCCACGCTGCCGGCCAGCCTGTCCCCACTGCTGCTGCCCCTTGCCTGGCAGAGACGCTGCCCCGTGGGAGTGACCCCCCGGCCCCGGCTGCTGGCGAAGGGGCTCCCTCCGATGCCAAAAGCCCCCCGGGTGGCACAGCTGGGGCCTCGAAGGACGCGCTGCCCCGGAGCGACCGCCCGGCCACAGCTGCAACCTCGCCGGCTCCTGCCGCCAGCCCCAGGCCCAAGCAAGGTGGGTGCCTGGGGGGTCAGGGGACGCTGGACCTTGTGGGTGCTGCTCAGAGCCTCCATGCCCAGCTGGTGCCAGCACAGCACTGGGGCTGGGGGAGCTCGGGCGCTGCTCTGATGGTGTCTCCCCGCTGCAGATGCCCAGAAAGCCCAGGCGAGGCACAAGCAGGCGAAGGAGAGGCGTGAGGAGCGGGCCAAGTACCTCGGTACGGGGCAGGGGGAGCAGGGTGGGACGCGGGGCTGGTGAGCCCCCAGGTGTGTGCCGGGAGGGAAAGTGGATGTGGGGGGAGGCGGGAGCTAAGGAGCTTTGCCGGGTCATGGGCAATCCCATTAGCCTGAGCCCAGCCAGGAGCTGTTGTGCCAGTGGCTCTGCCCCCCCCAGCACGCCCACTGCCCGTGCTGCCGTGCTCCCCCCAGCTGCCCCACACGGCCTGGGTGCCCCCCGATCTGCGCGGCCGCCTCCAGCCCCTTGCCCAGCTCTCCCGCGCGCAGGCAGCAGCAGGCAGCTGCAGGCAGCCCCGCAGTGTCTCGGGGCGGAGGGCGAGTGGGGCCCCTGCGCCATGCATGGGGCCTCCTCGTCCCCGCGCTCTTTCCACCCTCATTCCCCCATTGTTCGCCGGCGCAGCGCGGCTCGGCGGGCTCCCGGCCTCCCTTTTGTCCTCGCCCAAACCCCTCCCTTGCCGGCCAGCCGCGATGCCGCCTGCTCCGCGCGCCCAGGGAACCCATCTGCGTGCCCTGGCTGGAGCAAGCTCTCGGCTCCACACCACCGGCACGGGCATGCGTCCCAACCGTGGGGCTCGCCGGGACCGGGGCTGTGCCTCAGGTGCGACCCTGCTGCCCCGGCTCCCCCCTGCAGCCGCCAAGCGGGCGCTGTGGCTGGAGAAGGAGGAGAAGGCCAGGCTGCTGCGGGAGAAGCAGCTGGAGGAGCGCCGCAAGCGCCTGGAGGAGCAGCGGCTGAAGGCGGAGAAGCGCCGCGCTGTCCTGGAGGAGCGGCAGAGGCAGAAGCTGGAGAAGAACAAGGTGGGGATGGGGGACCACGGGCGCAGCGGGCCGGGGGGCCGGGGCGTCACACCAGGCATGCCCTTCCTGGGGAGACCTTGTAGCTCCAGCAGCTCTTCGGGAGCTGCCCACCATGCCCATCCTCTGCAGCGCTCATCCTTCATGGTGCCGAGCCTCCGTGGTGTCCAGCTCCTTGGGCACTTGTGCCCTGGCCAGGGTGGGCGTCACTGCCCTGTCTCCCTCCATCGCTGCGGTGTCCTCGTGCTGGGCAGCTCCAGGTGGTCCCAGCCCTGTTCCCCTGGCCACCAGCCTCACCCTGTCCCTCTCCCTCGGGCAGGAGCGCTACGAGGCGGCGATCCAGCGGTCGGCCAAGAAGACGTGGGCAGAGATCCGGCAGCAGCGGTGGTCCTGGGCTGGAGCCCTGCACCACGGCTCCCCCGCACACAAGGATGGTGAGTGCCGGGCTAGGCAAGGGCACCCGGAGCCCCGCGGCTCTGCTGGTGGCGGGGGCGTCTGGGCACGGCTCTGCGGTGCTCTCTGCAAGGAGGGCAAGACCCCCCACACCCAGCTCAGCCCGCTCTGCGCTGGGGTCATGCTGCTATCACCCCAGGCTGTGCCGGGCTGTGCCAGGGTCCCATGGAATCCCTTGGCTTCTACCCACTCTCATGGCACCGTGTTCCTCAGGCTGGGCGGAAGCTGGAGGCTGTGCGTCACGGTCACTGTTCTGCGCAGGGACGTTCTTGGGAATGGCCCTGGCTGCCCGCGGGGATGCCCTTGTGGTGCCCGGGTCTCTGGCCGCTGGGCATGGGTTGTGGAGCCGTGCAAGGCTGTCTCTGTCTCTGGTTGGAGTCTGTGCTGCGGCGTGTCCCCTTGTCCCCCGGCTGGGTGGGGGCAGCACTTGGCCCCTCCAGCCCCAACATGGGGGTGACCGTGGCTGTGTGTGCCCCTGGGTGTGCATGGCCATGCCGTGCCTTGCCGAGCCGTGCCCCTGCAGTGGATGCCGGTGGCTTGGATGTGCCCGGTGCCCCACTGCCCTGTGCCTGCAGTGGGTGCTGGTGGCTCGGCTGTGCCCAGTGCCCCACAGCCGGAGCACCGAACCCAGCTGGCCCCTCTCCTCGGGGACACGCCGTGGGGTTTGACAGCGGGGCTGGATCTGTGGGGGTCTCTCCTGTCCCCTGAGGGGACAGGGCTGCACCAGCAGGGGCTGGCACTCCCTGGCATGTCCGATGGCAGGCTGATGGCAGAGAGGCACGCGGTGCCCCCAGGGCCTGGCTGCCCTGCTTGTGCCGTGGGGCGGCTGTGGCAGCCCTGGCTATGCCTGGCCAGGCTGTGTGTCCCGGCCCCGTGTACCTGTTGGGGCTGTGCGTACCGGTGGTGTGTGCCCGGCTGGGCTGTGCGTGCTGGTGCTGTGCGGCCAGCTCTGCCCAGGCCGTGCGTACGGGCACTCTGTGCCCGGCCGTGTCGTGTGGCACATTCAGGGACAGACCTCAGCCCCCAGTGGGGTCCGGCAAGGGGACACCTCCCCCTGCAACTTCCCACGTGGGATGCGCTGCCGGAGCTGCTGCTGGCAGCCTCACTCGCCGATCTCCTGGCTGCCACCTCTGCCAGCAGCAGTTTCCCGATGTCATTCTCTTTGGAGGAGCCTGGCCAGGGCAGAGGGGTCGCAGCACCTGTGGAGGTGCTGCCGGCCGCCAGCACCCTGCTGGCACTGCCACAGGGACTCGGTACCGGTGTGAGCGTTGCCATGTGTCTGGACCTGCTGTCCCCGACCTGCTCCCCTGGACTGGCTGCTCGCGAGGTCCCCGGCCACCTGGTTCCCGGTTCCCAGGACTACTTTTGGGGGGGACCAGCATGGGAGGGCCTGGGAGCCACCCTGGCTCCCCAGGAATGAGATCCCTGCATGCTCCCAGCATGACCCCCTGGGGCTCAGGCACCGTGCCATGCTGGATGCCAGCGCCCTGTGTCGTGTGCCCGGACACCAGCCTCTCCTGGCCCCAGTCTCTGTGTCGCACCCTCCTGCCCCAGTGCCCCGGCGCGGCTGTGCATGCTGCATGTGGGGGGCCTGGCCCTGGTGCCGGGACCTTAATGTCCTTGTGTCTTTTCCCTCCTCCAGGTGCGAGCCGGTGCTCGGTGTCCGCTGTAAACCTCCCCAAACACGTCGACTCTATAATCAACAAGCGGCTCTCCAAATCCTCTGCCACCCTCTGGAACTCTCCCAGTAGAAGTAAGAGCCCTTTGCATTTGCCCCAGCGCAGGGGGCGCAGCCCGGCCCCCACGCAGCGCTGGGGACCCCCCAGGCCAGGGTCCCCCATCCCCAGGCCCTGCCTTGCAGCATGGTGCCCGCGGAGAGAGGAGAAGCCGTTTGCTGTTTGCGGGAGGAGGCTGGAGCCGACCAGCGGCTCCTTGAGGCTGTGTGCAGGCTGGCAGGAGGAGCCGCTGGCTGGTGGCAGCTCCATGGGGTGCCACAACTGGGACCAGGAGCCCTGGTTCCCTGCCCCGGGGCAGCTCCAGTGGGTGCACATGCAGCCGCAGAGCGGGGCTGCCATGTCACCAGACCCTCCTGGTGGCTGGGCACGGTGCTGGTGCCCGCCGCTGTGATGCCTGTCCCCACAGGCACCCGGGGCTGGATGCCACGGAGCGCTGTGGGTGCGGTGCTGCGTCGGGTGCTGCGAGGTCGTCCTGGCCCTGGGCGAGCTGCCCGAGGCTGCTGGCCGCGCCGGAGGGATGCGTCCAGCGCCGGGGCTGCTGTTGTGTTTCGGGGTTGCCTGGCGATGGGTGTGCGCCTTCCCGGCCGGGTATAAATAGCTGGAGCAGCTGACACAGGCGGCTGCAGGCGATGGTGACGCAGGCGGCTCCTGCCAGCTCCGCACTGGGGGCTCAGCCTGGGGAGAAGCACCCAGGGGCTCTCAGCACTGCCCGGGTGGGAGCAGCATCTCCCTGCAGCAGTGCCAGACCCGGCGCCCTGTCCCCCTGCTGCTCCCATGGCTCTGCTTTCTCCCCTCCTGGCAGCGTGTGCTGCTCCTGGTGTGACCAGGGGCTCTGGTGGAGAGGGGCCAAGCGGCTCTGTCTCTGTGGGTGCTTCCCCTGTGCCCGTGGGGTGTTTGGTGCCAGTGACGTGCACTGGAGGGCAGCCAGTGGCATCCCTGTGCCCAGCTGAGCCAGCAGCGTGGCTGGCGACTGCCGTTCTTGGGGTGCCATGAGCCTGGCCTGGCTCCCACAGCATGCCCATGGCGTTGGCACAGCTCCCTCGGGGTGAGGGCGCACTGCGGTGTCCACACCAGGACAGGGACAGAGGGAGGGTGCACGCCAGCACTGGACATGAGGAGGGGGCCGAGATGGAAGAGGCTGCTGTCAGCAGGACTTCACCCTGGTGCTGCGGGTGCTGCTTGCTGTCGGCGCCTGCAGCTGAGGTGTCTGCAGGGCACGGGGACAGTGCTGTCATCGTGCCACGGTGCCGTCCTGTGGGCACCCGGCTGCCCACCCACGCCTGCACCCACACGACCCTTTCTCCTGACTCGGCCGGCCGTGCAGGGCAGCGAGGAGCCCTCCCGAGCGTGGCTGAGCTTCGGGCACTCCTGGGGCCGCACACATGCCCCGGTCTCGCCGCAACCACCCGGCTGCTCCCTCCCAGCAGGCGGCCGCGGGGCTGGGTGCCGGGGCTGGTGCCTGGGGGCTCAGGGGCATGCTAAGGGCCCTTCTCCCTCCCTCCCTCCCCAGATCGGAGCTTGCAGCTGAGCCCGTGGGAGAGCAGCATTGTGGACCGGCTGATGACGCCCACCCTGTCCTTCCTCGCACGCAGCCGGAGCGCCGTGACGCTGGCTGGGAATGGCAAGGAGCAGGGTGAGCACCCAGGGGAACATGGAGCCACACAGGTCCTGGCATAGGCAGGAGACTGGGACGAGGGAGCCTGAAGCCAGTGGAGAGCTGGTACTGGTGTCGTGCTGGCTCTGTCCTGATGGTGTGGCCCCTCCTGCCCCCAGTGCCCGTGTGCCCCCGCTCAGCCTCCGCCAGCCCCCTCAGCCCCTGCCACAACCACCGCCTGCAGCACCGCTGCTGGGAGAGGAGGAAGGGGGCCACCGGCAGCCCTGACGTGACGCCGCGCCGCAGGACCGAGTCCTCACCCGTGAGTGCCGCCTCCCGTGGGGACCCTTCGGTGACAGGGTGGCCCCGGGGCACAGTGCACCTCCCGACGAGCTGAGCACCTGGTGCTGACACTGTCTCTGTCTCTGTCTCTGTCTCTTCCTGCCTGGAGCAGAAGAAGAAGGAGAAGAAGGAGAAGGACCGGGAGAACGCCAAGGAGCGCAGCGCCCTGTCGCGCGAGCGCAGCCTCAAGAAGCGGCAGTCGCTGCCGGCGGCGCAGCCGCGGCTCCTGCCCGCAGCAGACAGCAGGTAGGGACCTGCCACCGTGGTGTGTGCCTGGCCCCCCGCCCCGTCACCAAGGGGGCTGCCTCAGCCCTGCTAATGCCGTCTCGCTCCATTTGCAGCCCCGGCCCCAAGAACCGTCCCTCATCCCCTGCCGCCCCCAAAGCCCGGCCAGCATCCCCCAGCCCAGCCCTCGGCTCCCCCCACAAGCCGCCCCTGCCCCGCAGCGCCCACTCCTCTCCCAAGGTGCGGGCCAGGGCCCGGGAGGAGCGGGGGGAGCAGGAGGGACAGGTGAAGGCACGTGAGAGGAAGGAGGAGGAGCGGGGCCCGGCCTCCCCAGCCCCCCCTGAGCCCCCCAAGGTGCCCGCAGAGCCAACATCAGGTGGGTACGGGGTGGCTTGGGGGGGTGGCGG
>VZSF01011460.1:0-18167 GCA_013398295.1 Chionis minor
AGCTGTCTGTAGAAGGTCTCATCTATTAGGTGGCTAACTTGTCCCATATTTCCCTACTGAAAACAGGGGGACAGTCAACTATGAGGTAGGACACAGGGACAAAGAAAGGCAACAGACTGCATTTCAAGCCAGGGAGTGGAGATACAGTGACAGGGATGAGTCTGATTATATTGAGATACTACTTTTTTTCTCCAGCCACAGATTTCCATACAAGTGGTTAGATCCACAATAATCAGATTGTTGATGTAGCCAGAGATGCTAAACATATTAGGAAGATCTTCTCATCATCCTTATCCCAGTGTCGTCAAAGACTTGAACAAAAGATGGCAAATCCTTAGACATTGGGAAGAAATGATCCCGTATGTTTCCTAGGGACTATGGGGTATCCCACTGAAATCATTAGTATTTGCCCTGTGCTTGTCCTCCACACACAGAGCGAGGCAGGATCTGCTGTCCAATGGGTTGAACAAGTCTTCGTCAGCTACTCCTGCATATTGTCTGACAAAATTTCGCAGCAATGGGAACAACAACTACGTGGGCTCCCACCTGATCTGTACAGGTGCTGAGAAGGTAACTACAGAGCTCAGCAATTCTGCTGGGATCCTGCACCTCCCACTTTGCTCCCAAGTTGAACTATCTCTGTTTGGGCTGCCTCCACCCTCAAACTCACGGTCAACCCACACAGACTCTTATCTGCTCCAGCCCTGCCTCTGCTGAAGAATTAATTTTATGTTTTAGCAGGATTTCCTTTTCTGTTTGGCTCTATGTACTTGTCACAGGGAGCAAAGAAGTAAAGCTGTGGAGAAGGCAGAAGGCTAAAGTCACTGGGCATGTGACATTACAATGTGTTTATGGTCTACGGTGGAAACCGTTTGTCAGAGCATTGCAGAGATGAGAAAGGCTGCAGATGATGTGAGGCATGTGTGCAGCTGGATGCTGATGCATGTGTAAAAAAGATCATGCTCCTTACTTGGAATGAAGTCTTTCTGCTGTAACAGCTGTCCTGGTTTTTTTCTAGTCATTGCTGTATTTATGGATTTCACATGAAAGGAATGTCAATAACGCATATAATTTTAGTTGTTACTAAGTGATGCTTATACTAGTCAAGGACATTTTTCAGCTTGCCAAAGAAACTGAGAAGGAGCACAGACAGAACAATGGAATGGCCCATAGAATATTCTGTACCATAGACGTTATGCTCAGCATATATATGGGGGTTGGGTTGGGACAGAATCCGAGATCTCTGCTTGGATCGGGCTGGGCAACCAATTCACCAGATGGGGAGAGTAACTTGTGTATTATTACTATTACTATTATTACTGTTACTACTATTACTATTATTATTACTATTATTATATTATTATTCCATTATTATTCCATTATCAATAACCCATTATTAGTCCATTATCATTCTACTATTATTATTGTGCTATTAAACTGTCTTTATTTCAACCATGAGTTTGGTGGGGTTTTTTCCCTTCCCCTCTTCTCCATCTTCTCCCTACCCTTCGGGGAGGGAAAGTAAGGGTGGTGAGCAAGAGGCTGCATGATCCTAGATGCTGGCTGGGGTTAAACCATGACACAGCAAAGACTGTGTTGGGAGAAAGGATCAACTACAAGGCAAAGAAGAGAAACCTTTCTCTTCTCTGTGATTCTGAGAGTCTTCCCACCCCTCCAACTCCAGCTTTGCAATATCATATTCATAATAATTGGATGCAAGGATATTTCCCTCTTACAGAGACTGATATCTAAAGTTACTTAATCATACAGGCAGATAAAATATCTTGTGTTGGTTAAAGGAATAACATACCAGAATGGAAACAGAAACTGTCTGCTTTTTGTTGAGAGTCTGTCATATTTTTGGCACTCAAGGAAAATTTCTGTGAAGGATTTGCTGGGTTTCCTCTATGTGCGGTTAAGAGGGCCTGGTGAAACCCTGAATCCTGGTTCTTATAGGCAAAAAGAGGCTGAGGTGGGTTGGCTCACCATCTTGAAATCAAGAAGCAAGCATTATTCTTTAGGCAAATTTCAAACATATAAGATGTGGCAGTGTAGGATGGACAGCCTACCAAGTAGAGACTTACTTATGACTATCCAAACATGTTCTGGAAGAGGTTACTTGGACACAGATTTTCTTGAGAAGTAATACAGGGCAAATGAGGCCAATACTGGTAAACTTTGCAGCTTCTGTGTGGATGCTGTGGATCCTGTTTGTCCAAACAGGAATGAGGAAGTGTCTCCTCTTGTTTGCAAACCTTCTGTGAAAGCAAACGTTCAGCTTTTGAGTAATGAAGGGCTACACTTCTAATTGTTAACTGCTTTGGCCCCAGTGGAGCACGTTTCCAGCTGGCAACAGTGGTAGTTTCTAACAGCTTATAATGAATCTGAAAAATGTCAACAGGGAAGCAAAGGCCTGCCTCATAGCCTCTACTCATGGACTTCGTCCAGTGTGCCTTCCTCTAAGCTAGTTCAAATTGTTTCTTAGTTTATCACATGCAAAAGGCCTCATGGTGTCTTTCATCCAACCTAACCCTGTGGCAAGCTGATCCACAGGCATTGCACACACTGGGGCAGAAACCCTCTGAGGCAAAAGTGTCTGCTACAGGTAATAGTCATGCACGAGCCTGACCATGCAAACTTGTGATTGCTGTGCATATTTCTCTGTGGGATAGGTGCATCTTTCTGGGTAGAAGAATAACCAAAATTTCTGTTGAGCAGGTCAGACTGCTTTGGGTTAACCTGGTGACGTGAAGCAGCGTTTTGCTGCTGCAGCTTTGAAAAGCTCTGTCCTCAAGATCAAGAGTTGTGGGAGGTGTTTTCTACATCGCAGCTCTTGATCCATGAGCTTGGAGCTGTTCCCTGTGCATCACAACTGCCCAGCTTAGCTTGTTCTTTTCTCTTTCCTCTCCAGCTCCTTCATATCTGAGCTGCCCTTCCTGGAGACCAACCATGTCATTCTGAACCAGTCAATGTGGGACAACATAGGCAGTGTGGAGGAGCAGGGTGTGCACAGGTTTTGGCAGAGATCATGCCCCGAGGTGACAGAATAGTAGAAACGTCTCTGCTGTGTGTGGGATGCCCACAAGTGTCTGATTTTAAAATCAGACACTTCAGGGTCTTATATCACACAGGTCATCACTCTCAGCACAACACCCTTCCCACCACTCACCCCCAGCAGGTGAATGAAAATCACAGTGACACTGAGAGAGAGTGGCAGGTGACTTGAGTGCTGTGATGGTGCTGGAGTACTGGACCTCATAATCAGCTAAGGCCTTTGCAGGGAGCCAGGACGTTGTCCAAGAGCATGTCAAGCAGCTAAGAGAGCGCAAGGTGTCGTGCAAGCACAAAACCAGAATGTGAGAACCCTTGATTTGGTATGTGGGCTGTGCATATAAAATAAGAAAAAATAAGTATTTACTTGTAGCCAGGTAGAGATATAAAGGCCAAAGTCACAGGGTTTGTCTTAGACAACATGTGAGATAAACAATGGGTAACCAAAATGAACTAGATAACTGAAGGTGGAGTTTGGAGATCTCTTGGGTAATAAGAATCTTGTAAGGCCAACAGTACCTAGGTTATTAGTAATATCTTACACAAAGTTGTTTCGGAAATTCTTTTGGAAACAGCTAATTTGGGAATAGATGTAGCAAAATTGAGATCAATGGCGAAAGAATTTGGCACTAAGAAACTGCACAGCAAAAATGGCCAGCCCGCCACAAGTAAGCTCACATGCCTACTGTACAAGAAGGATTTTACAGCCAACAGGAGGTTCCAAATCAACTCACTACTCAATTCAAACTGCCAAGAAAGGGACACAGCAGGGATGTTCAGGAATGAATAGTAAGAACTCTTTGCACATCAAAAACAGACTAACGCAAAGTTGTTTGAAACAGATAGACCTCCTGCTGGGCACTGCTGCCCACTGTTGTGTGGAGATTTTATTCCATGATCAAAAGGTGTCAGTGACACAGGAGGGGGAGTTATCAGAGTGATGTTCAAGACCAGGCTGGATGGTGCTTTGAGCAACCTGGTCTAGTGGAAAG
Organism: Chionis minor; assembly: GCA_013398295.1. Taxonomy (NCBI): domain Eukaryota; kingdom Metazoa; phylum Chordata; class Aves; order Charadriiformes; family Chionidae; genus Chionis; species Chionis minor. The sequence goes on from VZSF01011460.1 coordinate 4,044, forward strand.
TGTCCCTGTCAGGGCAGGGGAGTTGGAACTAGACGATCTTTAATGTCCCTTCCAACTCTAACAATTCTATGATTCTATAATTCTTTGATGGTTACTTTCAGTAACATATGGCAGTATGGTACAAATCGTGATTCCTGGTGTAGCAACTCCAGTTTGGTAGGAACTCATCCTACCTAATGCAAGCCCTTTCAGAGAAAAATGGTTCCCTTATGCCACTCTCTAACTTACAGTTCAGAAATAGTTCAGTGGTCCATTTTTTCCATCTCCTTTACTTTTTCTGTTGCATTTAGACTGTGAGCTCTTTGGGGCAGGAACTGCCTTCTGACTCTTGTAGTGAACTACCCAGGCTTCTAAGAGCTGTAGGAGTGGACTGGAGAAAAGGAAAAACAGTTAAATTCGATGTGCCATCAACGTAAATCACTGCAGATCAAAGTTTTTGGTTGCGTGTTACTTCTCATTATCAGTGTATCTAGGAATAGCAAGTTTCACTTTGATTTCTTCTTTCCTCTTTTCGTATAAACTTGTAAAAGCCAGAACAGATGTGTTTCCATTGTCAGAACTTCTTTAAATGCCATTTCTCTCTTTTATTTCCCAAAACAATATTGTACACTCCTCATCTATGGTCTAGCAAGAAAAGGTAAAAGGAAACCGAATTAAAAAAATTGGAATAAAGGGGGAAACGGTATGAGAGGCAGTAGGAGTGCAAAGAAACATAAGAAGTGGAGGAATAAATGTTGTAAGTGAACATGGAAGAATTTGAGGCGGGATAAAAGAGAAAAAGTGAGAAAGAGTAGGGAAGGGAACCCTTGTTTTGTGTAAAAAATGATCCGAGACCTTTGGAGGGAATTTTTATAGAAAAATCCTTAGAAAAAGACAGTGCCTTTGATGAAAACCACATATGTTTCACTTTATTTCTTTGCTTAGCTTGGCAAATATCATCGTTTATTACAGTCAGGTGTATCCCGTAAAGAGGAATCAGCTGTCAGAACAGGGAGAAGGAAGTTAAGCCAGCAGGTGCCAGCGCTCTCCAAAAGCAATAGGGAATTTTTTGAGAGGGTGGATATACTCTTTCTGTGATAGACCCTGCACCACTACTCCACTTCCATATGAGCTTACAAGCCAGATGTTGGTACCTGCACAGGTCTTGCCTTCTCCTGCCTCCATGGACACAATGTATGTCTTCTTCTATACCTACACCAGTTGGAGAAATACTCCATGTCATGCAGGATGCACATTTTTATCATGTTTTCTGAAAACAGAATGCAGTACTGTTTCTCCCGAGTAATGCTTGACATTTTCTTTCCATCTCTTGATGATGGTGATGCCATCAATGGACATAGTGATTGCCAGCAGAAGAAGGGAAACCAACCTCCCTTTCTCCCTAGGCTGCTATCTGTGCAGGTGGGACAAAACCAGCAGGGCACACCACCAGCTCTGTTACAAGATTCCCACTGGGAAATCTCTAAGATCTGCAGAGTAGGATTGAGAGAGTGGGGAGAATTGGCTGTGCTTTTCTATGCAGAAAGGAGCAATATGCAAGGGAATGAGGTGTATTCCCAGGCTGCCCTTCCAGTACGGCTCTTCTGATACTTTTCCATCTGGAGACAGCATCTTGAAGACTGGACATCACAGGGTTTCCTGGGGAAAACCAGAAGCTAGCTGAAGTCTGAACCACAACAGATTTTTTTTTGCTGCAGTCAGACCATGTCTTCAGTGTATGTATCATTAGAAGTGAATGTCTCTGTGGCTCTTTCCCTATCCTCAGACCTGAGTTCCTCGCCAAAGGAAAAGTTAATGTGCCAAGGAGTGGTGAGCATCCAGGTCTTGTTCTGACAGGCAGTCTGGATGTGACCAGGATGCCCACCTGAAAACAAGGACTACAGATGCCATCATGAAGTATGCTAATCTGATACACTTTTTGTCCTTATCACCCAACTTTCTGATCAATATGCAGAGACCATCCTCCTGAAGCTTTCTGAAAGTGCTATACATATACTGTGTATCTTCACCTCTGCCTCTTGCTATGACATCTGCTGCCTCATGAACCAAGGCAGACTTGACACAATTCCTGTTTGTCGTATGTTGGAGAAAGGTAACTCTTTTAGGTAAATCAATATCAAAGAGGAATACATTGAGGAAGGCTTTTGTATTATTCTACAACTGTGCAAACACCCACTATGTGCAGAGTCCATCCCTGCCTAAACCCTGAGTGCTGCCATTGGGGTGGACTAGTCAAGGGCATTGGCTTTACTCAGAGACGTGACTGAAATTCTTGCTCAGACTTTCACCACTTATCCTTCAACAGTGGCTGAACAAAGCAGGGACAGGGACCAATTCCTCTGTCTACATTCATTTGCTGTATTGTACAACTAATGTAAGAGAAGGGGTTTGCACTTGTGTATGGGCATGTGTGTGTCTGTAGGCAGATGGGATCTGGAACGTCCCTTCAGCGATTCTGCAGGCAAGCACAGTATCATCTCCCAATATCCCTCTTCCATCAGGACATCTCAAGAAAAACTTTGCATTCCAAATTTAAGGCATGGAGACTGTTTCTAGCAAGTTACATTTTCTTGCAAACCAGTCTTCTGCTGTGAGTTTTACTCTGACCCATACCGAGTCCCAGCAGTCAGAAGTGCCTCTAAAACCTCCTGTAAAACATTAGTAACTCTCTGTGTGTCTTATCTGCCCCTCACTCAGCCCTGCACCTACCTGTTCTGCTTCACTGCTGATCACCACCAGGTGGGAGCCCATCCCAGTGCAGTTCTTGCACACTCTCAACTCAGGACATTTTATCAGTGGACAGATAATAACACTTTTCTTGAAAGTATTTCCAGCCCTTTGGGCAGCACATCCAGCCCTCTTCTGTAGGGAAAAAAAAATCCTGCTTTTGAACAAGATGTGCTGTCCTTGCATCACAGTGAGCTCAGTGTAGGGTCCCAGGTGTTAGAGGACAGGTCTGAACAACGCCTTTAATCTGAACAGAGGAAAATGCTCTCTTCCGTGCTCCACAAGGAAAGCTCCCAACAGTCTGACAGGCTCCTGTCACAAGGGCACTGCCTGAAGTGCCTTTCCCTTTCTCTATCTGTTCTATCATGTCCATGCAACCTCTGTTTTTTGAGACACACAGTTTCTGCCTTACCTTTCCTGAGGAAGCAAGATGGGAAGTAGTCGGCTTGCACACCTCTGGGAACACTTCCATCAGAGAAGTGTTGTCCAAGTGTTTATCTCTCAACTCATGCAGACTGACAGATGTGTACAGTAAACTGCTCTGACAGTCTTGCTGCCTACATTAGCCAGGTTTTCCTGGAGATCTGCCTTTTAGTCAAAAAGTCACATGACAGATTAAAAACAACAGATATATTTTGTCAAGTCATGAGGCTACATGCTTTAAGGCTACATATCTGTATCTACGAGCTCTATATATTATACTCTGAATATATCTATGTATAGAATATACAGAAAAGTTCATCGAATAAAGTCAACAAAGAAATACACTCGTGTATGTACTAACTTAGATGTTTGCTGTGAATTCCAGTCACCACAGGGACTCTTTTATTGGGTTTCCCAGTAAGGACCTCATCAGGGGGTTGAACGCAGTAATGATGCCTCAGTCAAGCCAATGCGCCAGCCCACCCACAGCAAGCAAGCACATGATATTCGTGCTACAAGGTGGGTGCAGATAACCTAGTGCCTATCAAGAGCTTTCTTGACAGCACAGGGTCTCACATCACGATCTTGGCACCAAATGGAGGGAATAGAGTCCAATGAGTGGAACAGCTAACAAAACTTCTGTTAACTTACCTACACTCTTATATATTAGATCCACTCAAGGTGGATCTACTATGTTCCTTTGTGGAAAGAGAGAGCATGGCACTAGAGAGCATCACACAGTATGCAACATCAAGTTCTAGCATTCTAAGGAACTTGGAGCTCTCCATCTCTGGGCTGTTCTCCGTGATCTGTCAGTGAGCTGGAGGTTGGTAGCGATCATGTACTCTGCAAAACTTTTCCATCCGTTCCTAATTCCACAATGAAAGCCAAAGTTTTCCCACATGGCTAAGCAAGGCTGGGCAAATTCTTCTCAATTCTTAAGTGTGTTGATTGGGAGAGTCTGTCTGCTGTTTGATGGACATGCTTGTGCCTTGTGGAGGTAGGCAGGTATTTTTACAGGGAACAGCAAATTGAGCACGTGTAGAACACAGCCTGTCTGGCATTCCATAGACGTCCACCATAATAATAGTTGGACCGTGCCTATCTTGTACCTGTAAACACCTTTTTATCATGGACTGTAAAAGGGGTCTGAACAGTTACTCAGATTTATTCAACATGTATGGGTTAGTCCCTGTGCAAAGTGTAACCTGTTTCTGAATGCAGTGCACAAGTGAGAAAACATCTCTGAAGTGAGTTTGGGAATTTGCACTGCAGGAACTCTAGCACTTGCCATTGCCATCACTTCATGTGTGACTGCAGCCCAGCTCTCCAGCTACTCTAAATTGCATAACAACATGCTCCTACCACTCCTACCTCTGTCCCTTGCATTGGCTCTGTTGATTGTGTGTACAGGCAGTGAGGCACAGGGAGGGGGGCTGGATTGAACTGGCCCTTACAAAACAATGAAGCACTTGCAGCTAGATTAGTGAACTGAACGAGAAGTAGAAGGGTTGTGTGAGGGCCAGTGAGAGGGGAAGAGTAGGAAGGCTGGTCAAAGGTAGGTCTGGAAAAACCCACCTTCTTCCACTGGCCTAGAACATATTTTCCTAAGTAAAATTGTGCAATTTTCAGCATTTTATTTCTTTGATTCTCTGGCTTCCTTCCTCAAAACAATCCAACTGACAATAACATTCCCAAACTCAAAGGCTGACTGACACTAGAGTAAATTTTGCTGAGGTTCTTAGTGTTGCTTATGAGACTCTTAGCATGACTCACATTTGCTTGCGAGTACATTGGGGATGCCGTGCCACTCTGTAGCATTCTGGAGCAGAATCTTGTGCTGACCATAGCTTTCATGAAGGAAAACAACTGAGAGGAGAGGAAAGAGAAGGAAGGTGCTACTGTCATTCTTTCCTCCTCATTCATGAGCAACCTGTCCTACCTTCCACCTTCTGGCTTAGACCGCCACAGAGACTCTGTTCAAAGTTAACAAGCTCTGAAATTTGTATTGAACATGGAGGTGACAAACAGCAGACTGTTTCTCTCCCTACTGGTCACTCCTGCCTTTGAACAGGCATTAGTTGGATGATCTCCTCTTACCTCTGCTGGCTGAGAGACTCATCTTCCCAGATGACAAAACAGGCCTAGACATCCTTTGAGGATGGTATCAGGAAAAGGTCAAAGAAGTGATGGCATAAGCTTAATAAAGGTGGAATATTAATATGCATTCCTTCAGTCTCCCTGGGCATCGCAGCTTTAGAGCACCACTTTTACCTTTACCAAGCAGGGGTAGAACTGTTGAGTGTTGAGGCCTTACCCAAAGGAGTTAAGAAGAAGCACAGAAGAGTCATCACAGAGCAGTATGATACCCAGGACAGTGCAAGCAAAGGATTTCCCTTTTGGTTGGTCCGAGCACTGTGGATGGGATGCGCCTGGAGCATTTTAATGGATTCACCCCCACCCTGCTAAAATATGGGCAGTCTTGGTACCGGTATTTCCAAGGAGATCACACTTGCTCCTTGGCTCCAACATTGCCACAGGGAGCTCTGAGAGAGAAATACCAGGTCAGGAGAACAAACATCCAACAACCAGCCTTCAGGGAACCAACCTAGATGCTTTTTGATACCAAAAAGACTTCTCAGCTCTTTGAGAAAAGTCCCCCCCTCTCAGGGGACACTGACTGGTTTCATCCAGGACTGGCTTTATTCAGGCAGGTAGGAAACCGAGAGGAGCAGTGGGAAGACCCTGCCAGGGAACGCACCTTAACTGTGTAAGGGACCCTACTGCCTGACTAAGAGGGCAGAGGGGATGAGAGGGGCATCAGAACAAGCTGTTTTGGTGAAGGGCATTCACGTGCTGTCAGAGAGGTTAGGATATTGGTTTTCCATCTGACAAAAAGCAATCAGTCACTCCCTTCATTCCAGGGGAATTATGAGACTCTAGAACTTACCAAGGCAGATGGTTACAAAGGCTGTTTTGATGATAAGGATAGAAACAAGAAAGACCCAGGGGTTCATCCAGGAGCGGCCGCTCTCTTCTGCTGGGTCTGAAAAAAACACAAGAATGGGAATCGCCCAGCCCAGAGTTGGGGGCAGGATAACCCAGGTGCCTCTATACACCAGTAACCTGCTGGTACCCTTGTTCGAGGGACTGGGGACCCCCACAGGTGCTATAACCAGGTCCCCCTGTAATCAGGGCCTGCTGTAACCAGGTCCTGCTGCCTGTCATTAGCAGTGGGTCTGACTCACAGAGTAGGGGTCTGCCCTGAAGCTGCTCCTTTATATCATTTTTTATCACAAGCCCTGCCTGTACTCTTCCCAAACTGCACTCATCCTTTCTTCGTCCTGTCACACGTCGTTTCTCCCCAAAATATCTTTCTTCTTGCCTTCTGTCTTTCACTGAACCCTCTTCTGTAACCCCCTCCTCTTCATCTCTCTTTAGATCTACTTTCTTTCACCTACCTTTATTTTGGAACTATCCCCCAAATTCTTTTATGCAATAGAATATAGTTACTCAAAGGAGTGACCATCCAGCTCAGTGTTTGCAGAGGCAGATACACGGAAGAGATTGTTTCCACAATCTCTTCCACAATTCTCCAGGGAGAACAGGAACTTTGGAGCTCAAGGGAGAGACTTTGCTTGGTTCTCCTTAAAGACTCCAGAGGTGGGAGTGGTGACGTGTACTTAGCTTGATGCAGATAGTCTTACCTGCACAATGATAGTAGGATAGCACTCTTCAGTCCCATCGTTTACAGAAAAAACACTGAAGGGGATAGCAGACCATAGTCTGGACTTTCATTCCCCCTGGCTCTGGGAAAAACGTCATTCTCCCAGCCCAGGCACTCCCCAGTTCCCTCATCTGTTGCTTTGCTCTTGTCCTAAGCCCCTTCCCCTGTTATGAGGGCAGCCACTGTACTATGCCATTATCTATCCCTGCCCTATGTTTTCCCCCACCTCCTCCTTCTTCTACAGGAGGACAGAAAGGAAGGCTTTGTGGTTACCTGCAGTTCCAGGACTGACTCTCCCTTGGTGATTCATTATCTCTGCCACAGTATCACTCTTCTCCAACAAGAGTCCACATTCCAGTATGGCTACAAATACAGGCTTTGTCTTGCACAGAACACTGCACTAGGGCAGTTCCCACACTAGTAAGGAGCATTCACATTCTCTGACCTGGTGTCCAGAAAAGGCTGTATCCTGGGTGTTCCCCATAGCACACGGAGACAGGGGAATTTTCGTCTTTTTTCTGCCAAGACATTTCACAAGATACTCATTGCAACACAGAAACTCATAGGTGCAAATTAAAACAAATGTAGACTAGTATTCCAGTTCAAAAAACCTTTTGCACATATTCAAGCAGTTTCACAAGACATACTGCTGGCCTTACCTCTTTGGTGTTTGTTCTTCCATGGTGAGTATGTATTTGAAAAAGCCTACGCTGTTGGTATTTCCTAGCAAAGGATTAAACCCACTCATGACATCCTGCAAAGTGGAATCAGAAAACAACGGGAAAGAATGTCTGTAACTCAGTCTGAGTAAGTCTCCATGTGAAGCCTGAGCCCGGTAACTCAAAGACCTTGTCAACACTGGTTTTAACTAATTACTCAGGAAAAGAAGATGGAGCCTTGGGTGGACGGATTGCATGTGACCTGTCATTATGGAGCTGGAGGTCAGAAGGGATCACTAAACAGTGCCAGAATCCCTGTGCACTACAGATTATGAAGTTTTACTTGGTCATGACGATACACAGCCGTATGCGGTGCTTCTAGCACTGCTCAACGTGACTTGTTACGGTACCCTGCAGGATAAAGTGTCCCTAAGGATAAACAATCATTGTGCTCTGAATGGACTGGGGTGGGTATGCAGCCTTTGCTCTTACATATTCCATCAGCTATTTCCTTCCTGTGAAGAGGCATGTACTCCTTCCTCAGGAAGGAATGGATAGCTAACACAGTCACACAAGCGCATCAGTTGAAGAATTAAAATAGCATGGCACAAAGCTTGTTACATGTGAGGACAAGCCTAAATTGTGTGTAGAAAATATCCTCTGAGTATGCTTTTTTCATGCACAACAGGAAGTGTTGAGCCATCCAACAGCTGTGTTGCATTAGATAGATGGTCCACACATGTGCTTGATGGTATTTTTGTATAAGGTATGAGCTGCTAGAAGGCACTAGCTACTGGATTCACAGTACAGTGACAGATTCTCAAGTGATATTTTAAAAAGTTTCCATCCATCACCCTGGAGAGCAGAAATGAATTGTGCTATAGATGCCCAAAAAGGATAAAGCATTGTATTTGTTATTGCTCTAAAATTTACTTGCTTTTGCACATATGGGCAGGGACCTGACTTTGGCTGATTACTCTGAAGAATGCAAAGAGTGCAAAACTGTCAGAAGGAAAATGTGCTCAGCTGATGTGGTTCAAATCTAATCAGGATGGATCTAAAGAGTTTACTGATTTATTCATGACACGTAATTAACAGACAAACCATGACCTGTATATTGAGGATCAGTATCAATAGGTAAAGCATGATACCAGAGAAAATATTAATAAACACCTACAAATTTTAAACATCTTTATGTAACTAATCCCCAAAACCTCCCCCCTCCAGACAAACACACATTCACATGATTACTTGCGCAACCCACCCTCACCACAGGAAGTGCAGGCTGCAAGAACACGTCCCCTTTTCTGGGAGCAGGGGTTCCCCTATTGTCACGCAGTTCCTGCTGGAGATGTAGAGTTCATGTGTACCCACTTCCCGCAGCCTGCTGTCTCACAGGCCAGTGAGAGAGCACAAGGTCACGTACGCAGGCTAAAGTTGTGGGTCTTGCACAGGTTGCACCCCTGACAGGAACGCAATCTACCCGCAGCATCCAACAGGAAGGATACTGTTACAGACAGAGGTTGCAAAGTTGCAGGGCAACTGCCAAACCCTGTTTTGACTGCCACTCCCTTCCTACTTCTCTTTCTTCTCTCTAGCAAAAATGTCTTGCTTCTTCAAAAATGCCTTCCTTCTTCTAAACTTTGATTTAAACTGACTCTTCTCTGTCTTGAAAGCCTTTCTCTAATACCCTGGTTACTGTTAAGCTGGTGGTCATCTTCTTTAGCAATAGCGGATTTGGTGTAAATGCCCTCTCACACAGTTCCAGGTATTCAATTGACACAGGTGTTTAAATTCACATTTCTGTTTTATCAGTTGTTGCTATCCAGGCCATTTGACCAAGATGAAGGTCTGTGCAAGCACCCTCCCATGTGTTCATTTGGCATGTGCAGAGGGCCTAAAGAAGAGAGACAGCAAATGACTTTCTTTTCAGCATCACAAACTAAGCTACTCCTCTTGACAGCAAATCGACAGCTGACCTCACAACATTCAGGTGACTAACAGCTCTCTCTCACTCCAGGATAAAGGCTCTCAAAGCGATGACAGCAGTGCAGGGCAAACTCTGCACTGGCCTGCACAGAAAGTCCTGATGCCAAGCAGCTGGGCCCTCCGTGGAAGGCTCTGGAACCATTGCAAATATCTTGTATTTCCAAAATGGCAGGAACTTATTTCTCTTTCCTGCTCCATAAATATAAGCAGCATGCTTGGGGAGAGCACATATCAATGACCTCAGTCTTCCTATATGTCTTTCCACAGTTCTGTAAGCAAAGATTCTCATCTGGTTTTGCCTGCTCCAGTCATAAAGAGATTCACAAGTGATCCTTGGTTATTTCACTTTGCAAATGTATTTATCAGTTCAGTGGGCTGGGACAACAGGGTGGCACCTGGCAGTTCCAAATTGTCAGGTACTCCTGCCTCTGACCCACTGAAGGCAATTATTATAACTTGATTACAACAAGCACACTCCTACAAGAGGCGTTGGAGAGAGAACCTTGAATCTACTTTCACAGACCTTTGCAGTATAGACAGGAATCAACAAGCATGATGTGGATACAGACAAGAAGAATGGGACATGAACTACGGAAAATAATGCAGTTACAGGGTGTCTTGCAGGTTTCAAGGTTGCAGGAGAAGACATAGAATGTAGAATTTCCCTCAGAAGTACACAGAATCTGAGAAGCTGAAAGCCAGAAGCTGTAAGATAAAGCTTCATCACCTTTTCTGCAAAATTATACCACACAAGAAATTAGTTGCACCTCCTATTAATGAGGTGGAAACACAGCAAGCCACACGTTGGGAGTGCTGAAGGTGCCTGGTTATCGAAGCAACAACCCACCTGAAGCAGGATGGAGAATACATGAGAGGGTTCCAAGAACCAACAAAGAACAGCGTGTGCTGACATTCAGAAATTAACTTGTTGGATCTAGTTAACTCATTTTCAGGGGTTGATGGCAGTTTCTCTATCAACTTGAATCCCCTAGGGAGTCCTGCTATACAGTTTTCTTGAATTCAGAATGATTTGAAGGGAAAGACTTATCTGCAGCAGTCTAGGAGGGAATACCAACAAAGTGAAAGGCAGAAACAGAGGAAGTGTTACCGGCTGTGACAATACAGGAAGAGAGAATTAATCCCACAGGGAGTTCTTTCCAATGTGTCTGTTTTGCACTTTCAAGGACTGAGGAACAGGTCCACAGTCCTGAGCCCCAACAGTATGCATGAGAGTGCAGCTAAGAGAGGCGGTCAGCAGGCTTAGCAGTTTGTGCAGCCATTTCCGAGCTTTGTTTTCAGCAGCAAGGTGTGAGCAATTCAGGAAGTTTCTGGAGTACCTTGAGGATAACTTCCTGACATAGATTATGGAGGACCTGATGAGGAGATGTGCTCTGCTGGATCTCACACTTACAAATGAGGAAAAACTGGTTAGGGATGCAAAAGTTGGGGGCAGGCTTAGCTGCAGTAACTATGAGATGTTGGAATTCAGGATCTTGTGAGGAGGGAGCAAGGCAAAACTCAGGATTCCAACCAGAGACTTCAAGACAGCAAATACTGGCCAGTTTGTTGATCTGCTTGGAAGAGTTCCACAGGGAGATTCCAGCTTACCTGATTTGCTTCTGTATCTATCACCACCGTGTGGGAGCCCAACGCCCTGCTGGTGTCCTTGCTTTCTTTCCAGGACATGTGTTCAGCCAATATGTAGTAGCAGCATTTTTGAAAGCATCTCCAGCCCACCGTGCAGCACATCCAGCCTTGCACTGGGTAGCAAAAACAGGCCACAGAGTGAATGCCACCAAGAAGACAGAGAGGGAATATGGTCTGTTTTCTGGAGAGTCAACAAAGGCGTGAGGACAATGCTGGATTATTCTCTGCAGGTTGTTACTCAGGCAGCTGGCCATACCACTAACCATGTGTCCAAATAAGCTACAGAAAAAAACCCAATCTCCTTGCAAAGCCATTGTCTTTAACAGGCTGCAATAATTGAGAGAAGTTTCCTATGCCTTGAAAAGGCAAATCGGGCATCTTTTGGAGCATCTTTCATATGAGGAGAGGCTGAGAGGGTTAGAACTGTTCAGCCTGGAGAAGTTTGGTCCTCACCACCTGCCTGACCATATTGCTTCCACTCAATATTCGCACTCAGGAGAGTGAAAATGTAGGCTTCAGCATTCACACGCATCCCCAAAATCCCCCATTCTTGTAAGGTCATTGCTGGTCTATCATTTTTACTCAGGATGAGGTTTCCTACATCAGATGATGCAGCTTCAGAAATTTGAAGACAAGGGCTCTCGCCTGGAGTCCTGGAAGATTGTTCCATCTCTAGTGTACTTCTGCCTTCTGGTCGATTAAAACACATGCTTCATCATTCACATTACTCGGTTCCCCAGGCCTCCAGAAGCAGAGACATGTTACCCTCTAGTATGGCCTCATCAAGCATTACTGGGAAAGGTCAGATCCAGGACCTGGGTGTCTAAGGCTCAGAGGGACATGCAGATGGACTCTTCCAGATACTGATTCATCCCTGGATGAATCACCCCGATCCTCCTACTCCGCTAATCGCAGTGGTGTCAGTCCTACGTGGAAACCTGCCCTCTTCGTACAGCCAAGACAAGGGGTCCACGTTCAGACCTGGCAGGCAGTGCTGCTCACTGCAGCTGACCCCAGACTCCCCACACTCATCAGAGGGAACTGCCAGTCAGCTCTGTTGTTCAAGGGCTGTGCACCTTCAGCTATCTTTACCAATTCAGGCTTGACCTCACTGTTGGTGTGGTTTTTTCTGGAGGAGGGAAGAAAGGAAATCTCTCCTGTTATTCTTGCACGCTAAGAATTATCCCAGAGAGAGGGCTAAAGGGGAGTCCTGCATGGCAAAAGCCAGAAACTAGAGGGAACATTTTTAACGACTCCAGACAAGGAGGTCCCCTCCAGGCCAACCTGAGCCCAGGACCCCAGGATGGGATTGAGAGGAGCTGGGCCACTACATAGGATGCTTTATAGCTTGCAGATGACGAGGTCCTCACTTGCAGGGCCAGGAGAGGGTAATGTCACATATCACCCTTCTTGAAATGACAGCATGTACGCCCAGGCAGGACCTGCGTCTATAGGAGCTCCTCTGCTGCATGTTTCAGGAATAAAGCCTCACTCCAGGACTCCTGTGTGAAAACTCTCAAAGAAAGCAGAGCCCCAGTCTGTGAAGTGACAGAGTACAGTCAGATCACCAAGATGGACCGCCACTGGGTTTCTTTTGCTCCCTAAATAATTTTACAGGCCCTGTTCAAAGGGATGAAAAACATGGAGTGTTTTGTTCCACTAATGCAAAAAACCCTAAACCAGTGACTCAGTAACCTGTCAATAGGCATGAAAACTTGAGAAGAGACAATACAAGAGGCAAAGAAGCCAGCTGGGATGACAAGTGATGTCGAACCAGGACAAATGAACTAAAACCAGAGAAGACTAAATCCTTGGAGGACAGAGACCACAGAGGAGAACTCCAACAGGGAAATAAACCCTGGGACAAGCCAAAATTTCACCTTAGTTTTCTTTTACTTTCCAGCGTTATTATCTCTTTACATGTCTCTATTTTTAAAGTGTTTTTTTCCCTGTTCCAGCTCTTCTTCTAATGATCTTAATTGACAAACTTTACATATCTGTAAGAAGAGTAAATATGAATGAAAGAACCTTTTAGAGACAAAGAAAGAGAGGCAGAAAAAAAGAAAAGTGGTTGTTTTGTTCCACAGATATTAAGACAACACTCGTTATTAGCACTTAAACCAATAAGAGAGTGACATCATCCAGGTAAACAGGCAGAAATGAAGTTAGATGAGAAGGCAGGTCAGACTGCAGTGATCAGGCACAGGATGTGACCAGACCAGCGTACTGACCAGCAGCCTGTCTACAGGGGACTGTTCCCCTTAGCCCTTTTTCCCTCTCTTTTCCCACATTCTTTCCTCCCCAAAACACCTTGATCCTTCCCTACCACCACCTTTGGTTCTTCACCTCAACATCCAATAAAAAGTCTCACACAATCCCAAAATGCTCTCCCCAGCATCTCCTAATGAGTCACATATCTGTGTAAGCAGTAAAGCGCCTCAGTCTGCCAGGTGGTGTGTGGAGCCTCTCCCACTGAGATGTCTTGGTGGGTTTCACACCCAGTCCATGGGCTGATCATTGTCCTGTGACAGTCTTGGGAGGAAACAGAAGAACGTGCGCTGTTTCTCTGATTAGGTTACAGGGGTTCCCCTACCTGCCATCATTCCTCTGTGCTCCTCTGTGTTTGGGGAGAAGATCCTCTAGTCACATAAACAAACCGAATCCTTGTATGTGGTGGATTGAAGGTTGTCTAATTTTGGGCGTGGTTACCAAGAGCACAATGTATTTGGAAGCAGGAAGTTACCAGTCGGAAAGACATTTTTGTTATACTTGCTACACATCTCTAACAGGGCCACAGAGGAAACCACATGTTCTACTGGGGGAGCTGGCAACTAGTGCAAGAGTTAGGATGTTGGTAAGCAAGCCAAAAAGTGAAAAACCTGAAACCTGCTGATGAATGTGACCTACAGGATCTCAAGTGCACAGTAACCAGTGTGATAATCATCACCACTC
>VZSF01011475.1:0-10301 GCA_013398295.1 Chionis minor
GGTGCCGGGCGGCCCCGCACACCTGCGCTCGGCGCTGAGCCCCGGCCCCCGGTTTCCTGCCCGCGCTCCTCCCCCGCGCCCCGCACGGCCAGAGCCGCCCGGCCCGGCCCGGCCGCTCACAGCCAGCGCGGGACGAGGTGAGTGAGGAGCGGCCCCGGCACCCCCCGCTGCACCGGGGACACCGCGCGAGGGGACAGGGGACACCCCCCGCCGCTGGCACCCGCTGTCAGAGCCCCGCGCCGCCCTTTAACGGCCCAGCTGGCACCTCTGCCCGCTTAATTGGCGGAGGCTAATTAGAGGCCGGGGCTGGGGCCGCTGACCCTTTCCCGGCCGGGCTGCGGGGCTGAGCTCCCGTGGGGGATGCGGGGCTGGGCTCGCCGGCAGCCGGGGGGGAGGCTGGGACACCCCGGGATTCCCGGAGCGGCGTCGGGGCTGCGTGCGGTGAGTGGTCTCGGGGGTCCCCGGGCTGGGGAAAGCCCTGGGCCAAGGGGGAGCACAGCGGGGCTGGGGCACCATCGCCCCACAGCGAGGCAGCCAGCGGGGGCCCGTCCCGTGGGTGCGCGGTGAGCCCCGAATGGGTGTCGGGGTGGCTGCTGCACCCCGGGGGTTTGTGCTCCCCTCCGCAGCCCTGCTGCTCGCTGCCATGCCATAAAGCCGGAGCAGCGGGCTGAGGAGAGGCAAATCCGGGCTGCTCCTGTGAGCCCCCCGCCGTGCTCCCTCCCTGGCTGCTGGGGTCCCGAGCCCCCGGGCCAGCCCCAAACCAGCCTTCGCTGCGGGCTGTGTCCTGGGAGGCTGGGACAGCCACAAGCCGTGGGTGCTGCTGGGGGGAGGCGACTCCCTGCGCTGCCTCTTCTCCCCCGGCCCCCTGTTTCCACACGGGGTGGTGGGGTGTAGGAGGAACACACCCAGGCTCAGACATGCTGCCTGGCTGCTTCCCCCAGGCACGGGATGTTCCTCAGTGGGTTTGCTGGGAGTTGCCACAGAGCAGCCGCGTCCCAAAAAAGCCCAGGGTTTAGGTAGCCCCCTCTGCTCTGTGTTTGCCAGCGTGAAAACGGAGAATTGACTTGGCTCCCCTCTCTGCTGCCAGAGGCACAAGGGTCCCTAGAAGATGGGTGACTGGGGTTTCCTGGAGAAACTGCTGGACCAAGTCCAGGAGCACTCGACTGTGATCGGGAAGATCTGGCTCACCGTGCTCTTCATCTTCCGCATCCTCATCCTGGGCTTGGCCGGGGAGTCCGTATGGGGCGACGAGCAGTCGGATTTCGTGTGCAACACCAAGCAGCCAGGCTGCACCAATGTTTGCTATGATAAAGCCTTCCCCATCTCCCACATCCGCTACTGGGTGCTCCAGTTCCTCTTTGTCAGCACCCCGACTCTGATTTACCTTGGCCATGTCATCTATCTGTCCCGGAAGGAGGAGAAGCTGAAGCAACAGGAGAGCGAGCTGCGGGCTATACACAGTAAGGACCCGAAGATCGAGCAGGCCCTGGCGGCTGTGGAGAAGAAGATGTCCAAGATCTACATGACGGAGGACGGGCGGCTCAAGATCCGAGGGGCGCTGATGTGGACGTACATCATGAGTGTGATCTGCAAGAGCATCTTTGAGGCTGGCTTCCTCGTTGGCCAGTGGTACCTGTACGGCTTCTCCATGGTGCCCCGCTATGTGTGCAAGAGGGACCCCTGCCCCCATCACGTGGACTGCTTCGTCTCCCGCCCCACTGAGAAGAGCATCTTCATCATCTTCATGCTGGTCATGGGCCTGATCTCCTTAGTCCTGAACCTCCTGGAGCTCTTCCACCTCTGCTGCAAGAACCTGCTTAGCAACATCAAGAAGGTGTCGGTGCCGGCCGGCCCGAGCCAGGACGCCTTTGCGGATGACATGGTCTCAGGTCCCTATTCGCCCAAGCACTACCCCTTCCTGCCCATGGCCGAGAGCCACACGCCACCCTACCAGGCCTACAACAAGCTCTCCAGCGAGCAGAACTGGGCCAACTTCCGCAACGAGGAGAACCTGGCGCTGGGCAGCAGCAGCAGACCCCTCTCGGACCCCTACGCCCCCAGGGCTGCCGAAGCCCCCGTCCCGGAGGAGAAGCTGTGCAGCCGGCCTGGGAGCTCAGCCTCCAAAAAGCAGTATGTCTAGTGCCGGGCTGGCCCCGGCCAGCCGAGGGGACCTTCCTCAGTCCCTCGTGCCCGCAGAGGTGCTGGCCGTGGGCAGGCAGCTGCCGCCTCCTGCCTGGTGCTGTGCCTTACGGACAAGCCCCACTCCGGAGGCCGTGCCCGCAGCGACCTGCCTGCCCCTGGGACGCGATGCTCAGGAGCGGGACTGAGCCTGGAGCGGAGCCTCCGCTCTCTCCTGTTTTCCCCACAGACCTTGCAAGGAAGGAAACTGCAGAAAGTTCCCTGGGACGGTGCGTCCCGTGTGCCTCGCCGTGGGAAAGGGAGAAATCCCTGGAGCCACGCAGCTGGGAACAGGCTGTCCCCGGGGCCATGGCGGGAGGCTGTGGCCCCTCAGGAGCCGCAGCCTGACCGGACCCCCGGGCTTGCCGGAGCCCCCGCCGGCGTGAGAGCCGGGCGCGCGGCCGTGGGAAGCCACTTGCCTCTGCACGGAGCGGGCTGAGCCCGGGAGGGCTGTGGCAGCGCTGCCTGACGGCTCCTGGCCACCAGCCCTGTCCTGTTCCTGTGACCCCGGCAGCGAGCCAGCGGGGCCAGTGGCTACTGCCCCGGGGTTTGCTGCAGGAGCTGCCCCTTCCCTACGGAGCACAGCGGGGATTAAGCCACCAGCAGCTCTCAGCCAGGGCTTTGCGGTGACCGGCTGATCCCGATGGCTACAGGGTCACCGCTGGGATCCCCTGGGAGTGCGAGCCCCCCCCGCCTGCTGGCCCTGGACCCTTTCCCATGTGATGTGTGTCTGTAAGTTATTTTTAACCTGCTGGCCGGAGCACAGAGCTTTCTGCCTTAAAGGTGCAGTTGTGTGGGGGATTTTTGGGGAGCTGTATCCAGCCTGGCCACGCGCCCTTGAGCCCTGTGGTTTTGGGGGAGGAATTACCCTAACAACTGCCGGTTTGGGGGGGGTTATTGGTTTTATTACTTTGCACTAGACATCTGCTGTGGGCTGAGGTGCTGGGGGGACACCGAAGAACCAACTGCTGCCGTGAGAGCGGTTGCCCCGACTTCCCCAGCCTGCTGATGCTGTGAAGGGGGAAGCTCCTGCTGTCACTGAGGGGCTGGGAGGGTCCTGCACGACCCAGGCACAAGCGTGGGATGCAGACGTTGCTCCTCGATGCTGTTTCCTCTCCCACCACCAGGCTCGGTGTTGCCTCTTGTTGAATAAAGTTGGACGAATGAAAAAGGTGAAGTGTGGCGTGACTGTGCTTCGTGCAGCTGCCTCGAGGAGGGTGGGTAAGAGTTTGGGGCTGAGGGAGAGGGAAGCCGCTGTCCCGTGCGTGCTGGGGTGAGCGTGGGCACGCTCTGAGCTCCAGTTGTGGCTCCGGGTGGCCCGAAGCGGAGCTCGTCCCCGCAGCCAGCCTCTCTGCCCCGCCGCTGCTGCAGATAAACCCGGCGGAGGCCATGGAGCCGCTCACGGCTGCATAATAGGTGGAAATGAGCAGCAGATAAAGGCACACAATGTGGCTGGGGCTGTTTAGTTTCTCCGGCCAAGCCAGCCCAGGGCAGGGGCTGCTCTCTGCCAAGGGCCTCTTCAGCGAGGGTGGGACGGACTAAAAATACCCTGGAGAAAATGAAATATGGGTGATACGGGGTGATATCTCTGCCATCGGCCGCTGGAGGAAGCAGGGAGGGAGGCACCCTGCTGTGCTGCCCTTGGTGCAGAGCAGAGGCTGAGCCCACCCTTGGCTCCCTTCCCTGCTGGGGACGGGGAGGGGTGAAACCCCCCCAGGGTGGGGGTCTGGGGTGCATGCTGCCAGCTCGCAGCCCTCCCCTGCACCCTCCGTGAGGACACTGGGGCAGATCCCCTCCACAGGGACCCTGCCCTGCTCCCGCTGTTGCCTGGTGGGGACCCCGCAGAGCACCCCAGTGCAAGGGGGGACCACAGCCCAGTGCTCACCAGGCAGCAGAGCTGCAAAGCCCCGCGGTGCTGCGGCTTTGTGGGGAGAGCAGCCCCGCGTGCTTGGCGGGGAGGAAATGCCCGTGTGAAAGGTAACGGTGCAGCCGTGCCGCGTGTTTACCCGCCGGCAGTGCTCCCCGCTCGCCTCCCCTCTCCTGGGCTGATATTTTTGTTGGCACCAGGGGAGCATCACGCTTTTCCGAACGGCCCTGCAAGGTGGAAAACAAGACGGCCGAGAGCCCCCTTGCCTGGACATGGTGCCCAGCCGCAGGCGCTGCGCAAACACAGCTCCACGTCCCGCTATTGTTCCCGTGTTGTGACAAGGCGGCTCGGGGGCGGCCAGCGTGACCCCACGCCGCCGGGACCTGCACGCCAACAACAACAGCAAGGGGCTCACCTGCGCGGTGGGGGCGGCGGCGGGGGCCGGTGTTGGCAGCAGCCCCCCAGAAGGCGGGGGGGTGGCCTTTAGGCAAATAAAAGTTTGCAGCTGATAAGGGCTCAGTGAAGCCCTTTGGCAGAGCCTGGGGACAGATAGCGGCCAGCCGGACACACAGGACCTTTCTCACACCTCTGCGCTCCCTCCTGAGTAAACAGGCCCCTCCGGTCCCTTTCTGGGAACGGTACCCGCTGCCCAAAGCCTGGCTGCACACTGACGCTGAGCCCTGCAGCAGCATGGGCAGCCTGGGGCTGCGCTGAGGGGCTCCCCATGGACCCCCCCCGAGACCCAGCTCCAGGGTAACACGCAGCGAGCGCAGCCCCGAGTATGTGCCATGAGCTGTTCCCGTGGCCGCTCACGGCTGTGATCCCAGCGCTGGCATGCGTCGCCCTCGGCACGCGTTTTTGGGGTGAGCAGCCCAGAGAGGGAGGTGACGTGGCTGAAGGAGTGAAAGGAAGAGGGACAGAGGTGGACAGACAGACAGACGGAGGGACACCTGACCTGACCACCAACAGCCTGAGGCTGGGGGTGCACAGGCGGGGGGTGTCCCTTGGGTGCGTGGCCAGCGCCGCTGTGCACCGCTCCGCTGCTCGCCAGCGGTTCAGGAGGATGCTGGGGGGGGGGAAACGGGGGTGGTGTCCAGTTGGAGCACACACCCCCCCCAGGTCAGGAAAGGCTTTGGGGTGGATCTGCCAGTCGTGGGACCCCAACTGCTGCTGGGGACGCTGGTCTAACACCATCCAGAGCACCCAAGAGCCATGTGTTTGCAGGGCAGTTCCTGCCCTCCTCCCAGTTAGGACCAGTCCGTGCTGGGCTCCCCCTGCACTATCCTGCCCTGGGCTGCGGAAGAGGAGCCGTGAGGGCTGCTGCAGCGTGTCCCGCCTGCAAGGTTCTGCCCAAGGCGCTGGCCGAGCACCAAGGAGTTTATTTTTAAGCTTTCCCAGCGAACAGAAAATAGCAAGTGTCTAAATCCGACCTGAGCGCAGGAAGAGCTGCAGCGGGAGCAAAAATCACAGCTTGGAGGGGAGGAAAGGCAGGGGGGTGCCAGCTGGGGCCACACCATGGTCCCCCTGTCCTGCTGGAGCCCCATCCATGCCCAGGGCCCTGCCCATAGCCCCCCAGTGCCCCATGTCCCACAGCCCCTCGGAGGGAGAGGATGCGGGCAGCAGCGTCCTCCTGGGCCAGGCATGGACCCCAAACTCCAGCACCTCGTGCCTGCAGCACCCACCATAGAGCAACACCAGAGCAGGTACAATCCTGCCCTATTCAGCACCACCGCCAACAGTGTGCAACGAAGGAAAAGCAAACCCCAACCAGCTCCCCGGTGCAGGGTTATATTTAGCCCTCCACGCGCGGGCATGGCAGACAATGCAGCCCCGTGTGAGAACTGTGGGCGGGAGGAAATGTGCTCAATAGCCCCGCTCACATCCCGCATCCTGACATTGTCGCTCCCTTCTGGCCGCTTCCTTGCATGGAGGGAACAGGACCGTGGCTCCCGGCACCCTATGCCCACCCCGGGATGGGTCCTGCCCCCGCCAGCAGCTCCAGGCATCCCGGTGTGGCACCACGAGGGCAGAAGCTGCTGCCACATGCTCAGGGGCTTTTTCTGGCGCGGGGTGGTGGATTTGGTCTAAAAGCAGGGAGCTGTGGCAGCCCCAGGGTACTGGGGATGGGGATTCAGCCCTGGGCTGTGGCCGCAAGAAGCGGCGATGCCGAGTGGGAAGGGGACATGCGCCCAGGGCTCAGGGACAGCAGCTCGCTGTATGCAGAGCTGCTCCTCTCGCAGCATGTCAGGGCTTTTGCCGGCCATGAAAAGGAGGTGTTGGGCACGGCACGGCAGACCGGCACCGGGGGGCCACGGCAGGAAGAGGCAAGCGAGACGTGGAGGCTGGGAAAGGACTCGTCTGCTTTCGGGAAAAGAGCAAAACTGGAGCCTGGGAAAACAGCCTTGGCTGGCCCGGCAGGGAGTGGACGTCCCCAGGGGCTGCGGGGGACGCACCATTCGCTCTCCAGTGCAGCTGGGGCGAGCACCCTCCGTGTCCCGCTGCGTGCAGGTCCTGGGTGCCCCGAGGTGACGGCACTGCTGCAGGACTGGACACAGGAGCGCGAGTCCCTGCAGATCCCAGCTCCCCTCCCAGCCCCCCACACTGCTCCTCTGCATCGTCACTCTGGCCCTCGCGGGAAGGGGACCGATGGCTCTGAGCAGCCTTTGTGCCAGCGCAGGGTCACAGCGTCCCCAGCCCCATGCAGCTGGTACATCCCTGCTCTGATCTAACCGGACGTCCGCTGCGGCCGCCCAGGTGTGCCGAGCTGTGCCAAGCCACCGGGGGGGCTCTCACTGCCCCTGCCTCCGCAGCAGCATTCCCTGTCGTCCCCGGGCTGACCCCCAGCGAGCTGGGGCACAGCTCAGCCCCATCCCCAGCCTTGGCTCGCTCCTTGCATCCTGCCTCTGGAAACGGCCACCTGTGGAACACCTCACCAGCTGTTCCCAATGGAGCCCCGGGAGCAAACCCGGCCCCGGGCAGGGCGGAGGGTCAGCCTGGGAGCTGCAGCCGCCCTCGGATCCGGCAGGGAGGACGCAGCAAGGCAGCAGGGCCATGCCAAGAGCACGGCAGCCGGTTTGCTCCCTCCGAGCCCGAGGCACGGCCACCACGGCCACCACTTGTGCAGCTGCTGGATTCATGCGATCCCTGTGCTGCGGGACAGTGCAGCCGCAGCCAGCCCCGGCACAGGCACTGCCCCGAAGCCGGACAAGCCCCAGGAGGATGCTCTCCTGCAAAATTCCAGCCTCGGGGCCCGGTGTGGGACTCCCTGCCTGGGGACGGGCTCCCCCCTCGCACAGCCCTGGACACACCACTGGCACGGCTTCTTGGCACACTCCCGCTGCTGCGCCCAGCTGTGCTGTGCTGGGAACAGCTGGATTACAAACATGCTGGACCAGACCAAGGACTTGTGCTTGAGCAGTTGTGTGCAGGCTTGGGAAGCCGGTTTTTTTGGCCATAATGGTTTATTCAACAAAGCTTCCTCTCGCTATTCGTGAGCCACTGTGGCTGCTCACCCCAGCCCGGAGTGCTTGCCGGCTCCTATTCTTGTCCAGCCGGCGCTTCCCAGGCAGCACATTGTTGGGATTCAATGGGAGGAAGGGTGGGTTTACGGCACCAAGGGCTTAGGAGAAAGCCGACCAGGCTCTGGGAAGTGTTTTCACCTCTGCCCCAGTGCCTGCCGGGAATCCAGGACCCCACAGAAACGCCGGCGTCTGCCGTGGGGACAGACAGGAGTCCCCAGACACACGGAAACCAGCTGGAAATGTGGCAGGACCAGCAAGGCAGCTGCAGCAGGGGCTGCCCACCCAGGTGCCACTGGTGCCCGTGCAGCTGCCGTGGGGGCTCAGGAATTCCCGAGGGCATTGTTCCAGCGCTGCGCTGGAGCAGCCCCCCGACCGCCACCGCGTGGGCCCAGGGGAGGAAACGGGGCAGCGAGGCCCTGACAAAGCTCGATTGTGCCCGACCGGTCCTGGGAACAGGCAGATCAATGGGCTATAAACAGCTGAGGGAGCCGCTCCGTCGCAGGGTGAACAAAGGCATTTCGGAAGACGTTTCCGAGCTGGGTCTGGCTGGTCCCGGCTGGGGGAAGGGATGGGACCGTTCCCATCCCTGCACACAATAGGGAACGGCCATCACCCAGCATCAGCCCACAGCCAGGCTGGGAAAGGATGAGGCCACAGGCAGGGTCTAACTCGGGGGACAGTGCCAGCCTGCCAGGAGGACCAGGGTGGTGGCACAAGAGATGCCACGAGCCCAGTGCGGGAGGCGGCAATGGGGCACAGCTGGGACAGACTTTGCATCGCCTGAGACAACTCCTGCGCTGTCTAACCAGCCTCAGCTGCTCTCGTGCACAACGGCAAAGGCCCGTGAGTTCCTGGCGGTGCTGGGCCACGATCCAGCACAAGGACAGCAGGTCGGGAGGTAAACACAGCCAGGCAGCGCCGGCAGTAAAGCTGTCAGCGGGGCAGGAGCTGGCCCCGAGGAAGCAGGACAGAGCGGTGCGAAACGCTGAACTGGCTGCTGACCTCAGGGCTCCGCACCAGACACGGCAGATTTATCGTCCCCGGGAGGGGAAGGCCGGGCCAGGGCAGCGGTGAGGCCTCGCTCAGGCACCAGGGGAAAAAACAAGTGGGGAGGCAGCGATAAGCCCAGCTACGGCCGCTCAGCCCCGGCACGCTGCCGGCAGACAGCAGCGCAGCTACCAGCCGGCCCTGCCTGGGCAGCTCTCGCCAGGGTTCAGTCCTGCCACGTTGGTGACACCCAAAGCTGGAGGGGACACGGGCCACCATTCCCCAGTGCTCACCGCCAGCCTCTCCCACCACACGCTGCCCAGCGGGACCCCCCCATCCCCTGGGCCCCCACCCAGCACAGCCACAGCCCTTCTTGTCTCGATAAGGAGGTTGAAGGGAAGCAGATGACGTGGCCAGGGGAGCCGGGAGGGAGGCACAATCGCAGCACGGGCTGGGATATCACTGCCTCCCCCTCCTTCCTGCCCACGACTCTATTGCCAGGCCCCAACATGAGTGCCCAGCCAGGGACAACAATGGCATTTTTCCCACTGTAGAAGGAGTTGCTTCTTGAAAACACGGGAAGCAGAAACACACTTAAAGCCAGGGTGAGGCCCAAGGACTGACAGAAGTTTATTCTGGCTGTTCCCGCACAGGGCAGAGCGCTCCTCGTTCTCTACACACCAGCCCAAAGCCACCGCCATGCTCAGAGCACCATAATGGAAGCAGGGCCAGGCCTTCCACCTCCTCCCATCCCCCTGGCTCACTGCGAAGCCTGGGGATGATGCAGAAAGGCATTCCCCGGGGATCTCCACTGCTGCTCAAGCTCCTGTGGGGGTAGTGTGGTAGCGTGGTGCTGTGGCTGGGGTTCACCAAGAGCCTCGGGAGAGCTGTAAGCAGGACGGCAGGTCCTCCCGCTGCAGGCAGTTAGCCCCATCCCAGCCCTGTATCACTCAGGTCCGAGCTTCTTCTATCTTCACACCAAAGCTAAAGAGACGTGGGTGGAGGCAGGCCGAGAGGGTTTTGTGGTTCGGGGGGCCAGGACAGGCCCAGAGCTGCTGAGTTCCGGACACGCTCCACCTCCAATGCGCGGCTCCCTGCCTGCTCTGCCGCAACGGCGGAGGTCTGGGCGCTGCAGCCCGAGGTGAGCGAGCGCTGGCCCTCCGGACGGTGCGGAGCAGCAGCGGGCACAGTGTGCGGCCCGGGCACGGCCCCGTGCTGGAGGGCTGGTGGAAAATGTGCAGGTGCCAGGGGAGTCCCCAGCATGGCGCCGCGGGACGCAGGGACACAGCCCTCTCGCCGGGGACGGTCGCTCCAGGGCGCCGCGTTGGCCCAAACAACTTTATTAACTCTTTTCCGGGCGGTTCCTGTTGAGCACGGCCCGAGGGGCGAACTCCAGCTTGTCCTTCAGGCTCACCACCTTGGTCAGGTCCTTGCCCGCGATCTCCTGCAGCTTCCGCTCCTCCCGCTGCTCCGAGATGCTCCGCTCCTCCTCGGCCGCGGGCGCGGGGTCGCCGCGGAGGACGCGCTCCAGGTGGTAGCCCACCAGCCCCACCACGAAGGCCACCGGGAAGGTGACGTAGGGGGCCTTGGAGCGCAGGGCCGCCCACAGCACGGACCACATGGCGCCGGGGGCTGCGCCTGCCGGGGAAGGGGGGGGGAGACGCGGCGGTCACAAGCCGGGCCCGGCCCCCCGCGGCCCTGCGAGCCCGGCGGCGCCCGGGCGAGGCTCCGGCGGGCAAGGCCGCACC
>VZSF01011476.1:0-18395 GCA_013398295.1 Chionis minor
TGCCCCGGAGCCCCGGTACCTGCAACCTCTCCGCCGCGCGTCCCGGCACCGCGCTGCTGCTCTGGTACCGGGGACACCCGGCGCTGCCCCGCCGTGTCGGGCAGGCGGGGAGGGCAGAGCCGAGCTGGGGCGGCAGCGGAAGGCACCGGCACCGGGACCGCCCAGGGTCTGGGCAGCGCCCACCCCGGGGGGGAGTGGGAGATGTGCAGGCCCCGTGGCCAGCCCGGTGCTCGGGGCCGGGCACACGGTGCGGGACAGCCCCTGTCCCCCTGCCACCCCCCAGCCCAGCAGCACCAGGCCGGGAAAGGCCCCTGTCCGCCCCGGGGCTGGGGACGTGGTGGCAGGCAGCGTGGCCGCAGGCACCGGGGGAAGGTGGCAGGGCTGCTGGGCGGCGGGAGCCACGCCACAGCGGTGGGCAAGGGGCTGTGACGGGTCCCTCGTCTGCAGGCAGGAGTGTGGCATCCCCCCGGAGACCGCGGACCCTCTTCTCCAGCTCCGAGCCTGTCCCGCCTGCGGCCCTGCCCTGTGCCGGGCGCTCCAGCCACGCTTGGGCTGTGCTGGGGCTGCAGCAGCTGGTGCGGTGGCTCTGGGGGGTGCTGGGCGGTGGGACTGTGGCTTGGCTGGGGGCTGCCTGGAACCGTTCTCATCTGTGACCACCCGGGAGTTTTGGAGGCAACGTGCTGTGCTGAGCTACCCCTGCGCCTGCTCCCCGTGCACACGCCATCCATGGGACAAACCACATCCGTATGTGCAGCAGTGCCTGGCTGCGTGGCTCCCAGTAATGTAATTTAAATGTAAATACAGTTTCCCCTTGAAGAAGGTGTAGCAGGCGGTGCAGGGAGTTCACCTGGATCTAATTCCAGCAGCCACCAGAACAGCTGTTTCCAGATGACTGAACTAATCTCATCAAATCCCCAGAATAGCCAGGCTTGCCGCAAAAGTTTCCTCCTGTCACCTTCCTGCCTTGCCTCACATTCCCTGTGGGGCTGTGCTGGTTGTGCAGGGCTTCTCTCTGTGGTGGTGGTGGGTGACGTGCACCCCCGGCTGGTACGTGAGAAATGGCCCCCCAGAACCTCCGTGAAGGCTCAGGCTGCTCCTGCTTCGCCCCAGTGAGCAGCGTGGCTGCACAGCCGGGCTCTGCCAGGGGGAAGGTGACCCACCATGGGGTCTCTCCTGAGGCCGGGGCTCGGTGGCGTCGCACACATGGATGTTTAGGGAACATAGGTGGATTTGTGGCACTTTGCCAGCGCTTGGTGCTTGCTCCCTTGCAGGCAGAGCATCCGCTCGTCCCGAGCCGAGTCCTGAGTGCAGGCTGTGCTGCACAGTGAGGAGGGACTCGCCTCCATCTTTGCGGGCAAGTTTTACTCTCTCGGACTCGTGCGGGCAGCCGGTGGCTGGGATATCTCTGCAGGATGGCTGTGGCGTGCCTGCTTGGCCTCCCTGCATGCAGGTGCTGCTGGCCCTGCTGCGTGCTGGTGATCAGCAGGGAAGCCTCAGGTCTGCAGTTTCGCTTTGATGCTAAAAGGACTGGGGTTTATTGGGTTTTTATTTGTTTGCTTCTCAAAAGATAATTCCCTGCAAACCTGCCTGCACCCTGGATGTTGGGGCAGGGCTGTCTGTGGGTCACAGTGCCTCCCTGCAGCAATCCCTGCCGCATGCTGCAGCCCTTCCCAGGAGCTCGCCCAGCCCTGCTGCCGGGGCTGCCCAGGGGCTGGCGGGGCAAACCCAGGGCTCTCGGTCACAGGCAGCAGCTGAGTGGCCCTGGACTGTCCCCTTTGGCCTCTGAAACCCCCCCTCCGCTGGCTGCTCTGTGCAGCTGGGAGAGCTGGCTCCGGGGCTGTGATGGGGCTACATCCCTGCCAGGAGTGAGGGAATGCCGCAGCTGGTGGAATGAGCCAGGTGGAAGCTCTGGCAGCAGCTGACCTGCCAGGGGCTGGAAGGGGCCTGTGTTGCCCCATGCCCTGTGCCTTCCTGCAGCTGCTGGGGCTGCTCCTGCACAGCCGGGATGGGCACTGGTGCTCAGCACCCTGTGGTGCCCTCGCAGCACCTGCAGCGTTGCAGTCTCCAGGGAAGGGTTGGCACCTGAAGCCACCCGCAAAGCTCTGTCAGTGACACTCGGGCACGACAGGGCCTTTGCTCCTCCTGAGCCTGCCAGATGATGCATATTCCTTCTCTTACCCCCAGAAACTGATACCCTTTCCTGCAGTTTCCAGTCCTGGATGCATCCCCAGGATAGCTTCCTGGCTGAGCTGGTCACACCTGGGCTATGCTGGACACTGGTGGAAACTGGGTCTTCAGTAACGGGAAGCGTTAGGCGCTTTCGTGGCGAAGCATTCACCCCCTTTCAGCCCTCAGTGGTGCCAGGCTTCCCACCATGCTAGAGTGACCTGACCAACCCTGGGCTCTGCCCATTCCTGGCACACCAAGGCGCTTCCAAGGGTGGTTAGGTTGGTTTGTACTTACCCTGGCGTGTGCGGCTCTGGTGGTGGTGTGTGGGGTGACAGCACCCTTGCGACAGTGGTTGGTGCTGAGAGCAGCCAGCTTTTCCACACGCTGACTCTGCTGCCGCGCTGCAGGCACTGGACCAGGGCTGCTGCATCCCCGGGTGACTTTGGGAGTGGGGCGACTCCGGAGGTCGGTTCCCCAGGGAGTTCCCTGTAGCTTTGTCCCAAGAGCAAAGCTTCCTCTTAACGAGTCAATACTCAAAGCGCTTTAAAGTCTATTGCGGACTCAGATTTTATGTTAGAAGTGTTGTTGAGAAAATGATGCTCTCAATTTGGGACCCTTTGCTAGAGGCAGTCTAGACACATCGGCCTCCAGAAAGAACCTGCTTGCCATTTTCAAAATGCACTTACATCCACATATTGCCTTAAATTACCTTAAAGATTACAGACATATGCTACAGCAAATATGCTTTATAGTTATGTCTGCATCCTCCCCAGCATTGTGGCAGGTGTCAGAGCTGTCCCACTCCTGGAGCGGGATACGACAGACTGGGAGAGGAAGGGCTGGCTGCAGGAACCAAGGCTGAGTGGAGCAGAAGGAGAGGTCTGGAGAGCCGGGGAGGAGGGGACGGCGGCAAGTGGAGGGAGAGGAGCCCCCAGGGCAGCTGGGGCTCCAGCGTACAGACGTGCTAAAGGAACATGGATGGGCATGTGGGCTCCTTGGGGCCCCAGCACACCCCGTGGTGCTGGCCACGGGGCTTCGGCAGTGCCTCACCAGCTCCTCTCCTCCAGAGTCACTATGTGGCCTGCATGGCTGCCATCCTGAGCCAGCTGGACAAGGACCACTACAGCTCCTACATCAAGGCGTTCCCCTCCCGGCCCGAGCTGATGGTGAGTGTTGCCCCATGCAGCAAGACCCAGGCCCTCCGTCACCAAAACCTCCCTGCCTCTCCACCCCACGTCTCAGCTGGGTCATCCCACCAGTCCCAGCGCCCTGCCTGCACCCAGGCATCTGGCAGTGGTTGTCACCTGCCCTAGACCCCAGCACAGCCCACATTCCCATTCCATGGAGGTGAAGCTGTAGCTGTTGGGTGGCGAGAGCCGCTCCCAGCCCTGGTGCTTAGCACAGCGTCACCCCAGCAGGGCTCCTGACATCTCCTCCTCCCTGGCAGGACTTCCTCATGGAGACCTTCATCCTCTTCAAAGACTTGATTGGCAAGACGGTGTACCCCTCCGACTGGATGGTGATGAACATGGTGCAGAACCGGTGAGGACCTCTGGGCTGAGAGGGTCCTGGGAGCAGACGTTGGTGCTGGATGTGAGGCACCTGAGGTGCCTTGCTGGGACCTGGGCAGAGGGCACTCGGGCACTGCAGCACGGCTGTGCCAGGCAGCCTAAGGCTAGTTGAGCTACCTCCAAATCCCCCTCAAACAGCCCTGGGTCTGTGCTCAGGCTGGCTCAGGGCAGCTCCAGATGCTTGCTGCTTTCTCCTGGAACAGTCTGGCCCCATCTGGAAGCCGGGTGGCAGAGCTGCTCTCTGTACCTCCATCAGTGTGCTTGGGGGGCTCCTGGGGGGCAGTGGGAAGCTGATGCCAGACGCCCCATCCCTCCCACCCCGGGTGACTGAGCACAGCGGGGGCGCCGGGCATGCAGGGCAGGTGCACCCAGGCAGCATTTGGCTGCACCGCAGCGGGCAGAAAGGACCAGCTGGAGCGTGGATGCAGGCAGGAGCACACTGCGAGCCCCAGCCCCCAGGGCACTGGGGGGCCTGGCCCCTGCCTGCCCGCCCCACCGCTCCTTGCCTCGCCATGGCTGGGAGCTGCCAGCCCGGCTCTCTCCTTGCTGCCGTCCGGCCCTGCCTGCGGGCAGGGGGCAGGCAGTGTGGCTGTCCTCTGCTCAGCGCCCCATGGCCGCCCACCCCACAGGGAGTTCCTGCGCGCCATCAACCAGTTTGCTGTGACCTTGACGGAGATGTTCCTGAGCAACAGCAGCTTCGAGCTGCAGGTGAGGGGCTGTGCCCTGTGGGGGCTGGGGAGGGGACCCCAGCTGGCCCTCGGTGCTGCAGGCTGCCCCCCAAAGCCCCTTGTGCCACCCGGCCTGGCATTTGTCTCTGTGTTTTCACTGCAGCTTTGGAACAACTATTTCCACCTGGCCGTGGCTTTCCTCACCCAGGAGTCCCTGCAGCTGGAGAACTTCTCACAGGCCAAGCGCAACAGCATCCTGGCCAAGTGAGTCACCTTCACCCTTGCTGGCCCTCCAGGCCAGCCTGGCTGCGCAGTTTCATGTTCCTGCCTCAGCCTGGCTCCCACATGGTGGAGTCAGGGATTTTGGGATGAGCTGGTTGGGCTGCGCTTGGGTCCCTGGCCTGGACGCTGCACCCCAGGCTGCGGAGTGATGCTAACCACCATCTGTCCCGGCAGGTATGGGGACATGAGAGCCACCATTGGAGCTTCCATTCGGGACATGTGGTACAACCTAGGTGAGGCGCGGTGTGGGTAGCAGTGAGGAGGCTTGGCGAGCCTCTGCAGGCTGGTGCTCATCAGCACCGTCCCCAGAATGGGTGCTGGGGAGCGGGGTGTTGCTGGTGCGGGGCGTGGGAGCCTGCAGGTGTGAGCAGGGTGTACGAGCCTGCAGGCGTGCAAATCTGCAGGTGTGCAAGGCTGTGGCACGTGCGAGCCTGTAGGATGTGCGATCTGTGGGACGCTATGGGATGTGCAATCTGCGGGATACGTGAGCCTGTGGGATGTGCACATCTGCAGGTGTGCAAGGCCGTGGGTGAGCGAGCCCATGAGCGCTGTCGCCAGTGGTGAGCTCACGCTCCCCGCAGGCAGCCTCCCCTCACCGGGCTGGCGTCTGCCTGCAGCCCTGTCTTCCCATTCCTGTGGGCTCCTACCTTGTCTTGTGTCACCTGCATAGTGTGGATCATGCTGCTGGCAGCATCCCAGGGCCAGGCAGGCAGGGAGGATGCAGCATCTCATGTCTCTGCCCCGCACCCCAGCAGGGAGCTGTGGGGAGCGTGTGGGGCAGCCCGCAGCGCAGCAGTGGAGCAGTGACGGGTGCCTGCAGGCTCCTGCGTGGGTTGTCCACATGCGCCGGGGCCTTCAGGACACCAGCACAGCCCCAGCTGATGGCCCCATAGCTGAGTGTTTGTTGTGCTGTCCTGGCCATGCAGCATTACCTGCCTGACCCTGCTGCAGCTGCCTGCCCGGGGCGTGCAGACACCTTCCCGGCACCGCTCCCCCTCCTCTTCCATGTGTTCCTACCCAGTGGCAGCCGCAGGTCCCCAGGGCAGGGCTGGCGCCTGGGGAGCAGGCTGCAGGAGCCCAGGCCCCCCAGCCTTCCCTGCTCTCCCCAGGTCATCGCAAGATCGAGTTCATCCCAGGCATGGTGGGGCCCATCCTGGAGATGACCCTCGTGCCAGAGCTGGAGCTGCGCAAGTCCACCATCCCCATCTTCTTTGACATGATGCTCTGCGAGTACCAGCTGACCGAGAGCTTCAGTCGGGTGAGTGTGGCTGGATCCTGCTACTCACCTGGGCTGGACCATCCCTTTTGGCGTGGGTGGAAGTGATGCTCAGCCTCCCCTCTCTCATCCTGGGATGTGGAACTGCAGGAAGGAGGGAGGAGGGACAAGGATGGGGGAGCTGTTGGGGACATGAGGAGCAGGGAGAGCTGCCAGGTGATGCAGAGGATTTCCCAGGGATGAGCAGGGACAGGTTCGGGCGTCACCCGCTCAGCCGGTCCTGGCACTGCCTGGAAACAGGAACATAGTGGGAGGGGAGAGCTTTGCATAAACCTCTTTGTTTCCGCTTGTCTTCCCTCATTGCTGTGAGTTTTCTCTGTGCAAAAGGCTTTTCCAGTGTATGATTAGGTGGCATTTGTCTCTTCTGAGCTGGAAGCGTTTCACCCTGTTGGGGCATCCCATGGGAGGAGAGGGGCTGGGACAGTCCTTGGAGCTGTGGGTGACGCAGGTCCTGCTGGAGCCCTTTCCTTGGCACCTCACTCTCACCCAGGTCTGCAGCCTCAGGAGAGCTGTGTTGGAAGAGCAGTGTGGGCACGGCTGGGCTCAGAGGACGTGAGGCTTTTGCAGGAGATGTTCCCGAGCCATCCTGCTGTGGCACAGGGGCTCTGTGGCTCAGGAGACAACCATGGCAGTGCCCCTGGCCTAGGGGGACAAGGTCAGCTGAGTTTAGGACGTGCAGACGCCAGAGGGACCCAGCGTGGAGGCAAGGGGTACCAGCAGTCAGATTTCTGCTCCAGACCCCTCCCATCCCATACTGTGCATGTGTAGGATCCCCCAGGCTTTTGGGTGCAGCGCCTGCAGCCGGAGCACAAACCCCGTGGACCTGAAGGCTGAGCATCATCTGGGAGATCGGGGACCCCAGGCAGGCACAGCCCTGCCACTGTAGGCAGGGAAGACTGTGGCTGCAGGGAGCACAGGACACTGTCCACAGACCCCCAGGGTCAGCTCATCCCAGAATGCGGGGGAACAGTGACGAGGCCAGCGTAGGAGCAGTATGGGGACCTGGGGAGCAAGTCAGGGATGTGCCTGTTCTGGGGAGCAGGTCAGGGACCCAGAGAGCAGGATGGGACCCTGGGGGCAGCGCAGGGACTCATCCGCACCAGGGAGCAGCATGGCCTGGGGGGGGGGGACAGGGACCCGTCTGTGCAGGGCAGTCCTGGGGAAAGGGGCTGCGGCAGCTGAACCTTGGGGCTGTTTAATGGACTGTGCTGGCTCCAGCCCCCGCCGCCCTTTCTGTCCCAACACTGCGGCCCCATATCCTGAGGGCTGCAACCATGGCAGCCTGGGGCCAAACACGGCACATCCTCGGCTCCTCAACCGCGCTCATACATGTCTCTGCAGTTTGAGGACGAGATCCTGCGCAAGCTGGACAGCGAGGTGGAGGGCGGCCGGGGAGATGAGCAGTACAAGCAGCTTTTTGAAAGCATGTGAGTGCACAGTGACATCCCTGCAACCTTCTCTCTGGGGCACAACCCTTTGCTGTCGACTGTACTCCCGCTCTGGCTGTATCTCGGCCATCCAGCTCCTCCTCATGCTGTGCTCTGACCCAGTGCGTGTCTCTCGGGGAAGGGGCATCTAAGAAGAGGAAGATTGCTGCCCTTGCCTGCCCCCAAATTGTCCCTGCCACAGGAATTGCCCTTGCCCTGCCCCAGGTGATGTCCCTGCCCTCCACAGTGCCCCTGTCCTGGATGATGTCCCTTGCCCTGCCCAGGCTTTGTGCCTGCCCTGTGGTACCCATCACAGGTGTGTGTGCAGGGTGCCTGGAGCTGTCAGGTCTCTCGCCCATCCCTGCTGTACCTGTTGGGTGACAGCACGGGGCTCGCTCTGTCTCACTGTAGACCAGGTGTTGCTTTTTGCCTGCCCCTCCTCCAGTCTGTGCAGCTTGGGGGAGCTGAGCCAGGGCAGTGGTGGGAGCATTGTGGAGCTGAGCACGCAGTGAGAACCATGATGTCCTCTCCTCCCCAGCCTGCTCAGCTGCTGCCAGAGACACCCGGAGCTGGCCAAGCCTGGGGAGAACTTTGTTGCGCTGGTGACCGGGCTCCTGGAGCGGCTCCTCGACTACCGTGCTGTTATGAATGATGAGAACAAAACCTACAGCATGAGCTGCACCGTGAACCTCCTGGTGGGCACCTGCCCCGTGCCCCCAGCTCCCCCAGTGTCCCCCCAGTCGCCCTAGGGTCTGTGGTGCCCCCAGCACAGCAGAGGTGGGGTGCACGCAGTGCCAGACCCAGTGTTCCCCAGAGATTCTTGCTGGGAGGCACCATGCAGCTCCCTGCTGCCGAGGGCAGCGTATTCCCTGTGTGGGGACGGTCCCAGCAGCACCGTGACCCAGATCAAGGTGTGGGAGCATAGGGGGCTGCAGCATGTGCCCCCTCCTGGTACCACTCAAAAACGCCTCATCTGCTCTTCCCCAGAACTTCTACAAGGAGATCGACCGCCAGGCCATGTACATCAGGTGAGCACAGCCCCGGGGAGACTGCCATCGCCCCGGGTGAGGGGTCCCAGGGCCCCCTGCTGCCCCGTCCCCAGGCATGTGGGACCGGGATGGCTGGGTGGCCGGAGGGGCAGGGTGCTGGGGGCTCTGCCCCCCACCTGACTGCCAGCGGGGGATGCCGCCCCATGGCGGAGCATGGGCTAGACCCCGAGCTGTCCCGGCCATCGTGCCCCGCACACGGTACCCTCGCTGCCAGGTACCTGTACAAGCTGAAAGACCTGCACGTCAGCTACGAGAACTACACGGAGGGAGCCTACACCCTGTTGCTGCACGCCCGGCTCCTCAAGGTGGGGCACGGGGGGGCTGCAGGGGACCACGGGGGCCACCCAGCCAGGGCCCGAGGGCTCGGCGTGATGGGCTCCTGCTGCCTCTGCGTAGTGGTCGGACGAGGCGAACACAGCCACCATGCAGGGCTTGCACAGCCCCAGCCTGCACACCCAGCGCCAGCTGAAAGAGGCTCTCTACAACCAGATCATCGACTACTTCGACCAGGGCAAGGTGAGCATGGCCGCATGACACCAGCAGCCCCCTCGCCCCGGCCAGCTGGCAGGAGCTGGGCTGTCCCAGGGCAAGCCTGGCTCCCTGGCCACCACTGTCTCCTGCTCCGAGCCCCCAGCTGCAGCACGGCCCACCTGCCCTCCCCACTGCTGTGGCGCGGCTGGAGCTGCCCCACAGCGAGCCTGGGCTGGATGGTTTGACCGTGCAGCTGCCTGGCTGCCAAGGCTGTGCTTCCCCCCAACCCATCTCATCCCGTCCCGTCCCATCCTTTCCCAGCCCAGCTCAGCCTTAGCCCCATCGCTGCCTGGGGGCTGGAAGCTGGAGCACCCCAGTGGAGAGGCTCACCTGGGCGGGGGGATCGGGTGCTGGAGATGGTGGGAAGTCCTGCTGCTGCCCACCAGTGCCCAGCTGGAGCACCACCCTGCATGGGGAGAGCCCTTCCCTCCTCGCCCAGGAGCAGGGGTGCGGGTGTCCTGCAGACAGGGCTGGTCTCCTCTGGGGGCTCCTAGTGCCCCCCTACCCCAGCTCACTCCACACCGTGGGGCCCCTGCCCTGGCCCCGTGTCCTGCAGATGTGGGAGGAGGCCATCCACATCTGCAAGGAGCTGGCGGAGCAGTACGAGAGTGAAGTCTTCGACTACGAAATGCTGAGTGACATCCTGGTGAGTGCCTGGCCAGGCTCCAGGGGACGGCCGCCGGCAGAGCAGGCTGGGGGCACTGCAAGCTGTGGAGAGGGACGGGGAGTCTGCAGGGCTCCTGTCCTGCAGTGGGGGCCCAGCCCGTCCCCACTCCTGCCCCTCTGCCCCTACAGCAGCGGGAAGCCAAGTTCTATGAGAAGATCCTGAAGGTGCTGCGGCCCAGCCCAGACTACTTTGCCGTGGGCTACTATGGGCAAGGCTTCCCCACCTTCCTCCGGGTAAGTGGCTCCTGGCTGCCCCGTGGCCAGTGCCGTGCCAGCAGCTGTCACGCTGCACCTGCCCAGGCCAAGTCTTGTGGCTGTGACTGTCTCGGGGTGGCACCCTGTGTGCTCGGTGCTCACCTCCGTGTCTGACATCTCTGTCCCTGCCCGCTGGAAGGGGTTGGCAGCTTCACTCTAGCGACACCGGGGGTTATGGCTCCTACTTACAAACAGTGTTCACCCTTATTTTCCCACCCCGCTGTTACAGCCACAGTGAGGGTGGCACCATTTTCACAGAGGTCACGGTGGGTCTCTTGTGCTGTCTCCTGGGTGGTTTCTGTATCCACAGCCCCCAGCTGCTGCATGCCTGGTTAAAGACCTTCGCTCCAGAGCCCTGCTGTTCGAGCCAGCCCACCCTTTAATTCCTTTTTGCTCGTTGCTGGGTTTGGGGAAATTTTTTTTTTTTTTCCGAGAGGGGGGCTCTCATTGGCACCTGCACCCCTAACGCACTGGGACTTGCTGCAGCTGGAGCACGGGCCTGAGGGCTCCCCAGCCCTGCTCCCCAGCACGCTGGGACAGGCTGCCATCTTCCTGCCCCACAGAACAAGGTCTTCATTTACCGGGGCAAGGAGTACGAGCGCCGGGAGGACTTTGAGATGCGGCTGCTGAGCCCCTTCCCCAACGCCGAGAAGCTGAAGAGCACATCTCCACCAGGCCAGGATATCACCGACTCCCCGGGACAGTGTATCCTCTGAGTGCAGGGATGGGGCTGGGAGGGCAGCTTGTTCCCTTTGCCATTGCCCCAACGTGGGTCCCGCAGTGCCTCCCCATACACCCCTGGGGCTGTCCGCATCCGGACCCCGGGGTCCCTCTTCCCCACAGCCCCCATCCCCTGCGGTGTGTGCCTGTGGCTCCTTCACTCCCGCAGATATCCAGTGTTTCACCGTGCAGCCAGTGGAGGAAGCCAAGGTCCGGTTCAAGGACCGGAGCATCCCGGAGCAGATCACCAAGTGAGTGCCCCGGTGGGAGGGCATGCACCCACTCTGCTCCGTGTGGGAGGGAATGCAACAGGGCCACTGCTCCCATGCTCTGCCCTTTCCCTCCTCTGCAGTTTCTACAAAGCCAACCACGTCCAGAAGTTCAGCTACTCGCGGCCCTTCAAGAAAGGCCCAAAGGATCCAGACAACGAATTTGCAGTGAGTGCTGGTGGGGGCTACTGGGAGGGACAGGGAGAGCTGGGGGAGCCCTGTGAGCAGCCAGGTGTCCAGAGGAAGGGTGATATGGGAGAGACAGGGTGTCCACCAGTCCTGGGATGGGGAAGGTGGTGGTTCTGTGCCCATGGGAAGGGGAAGTGGGAGTTTCCCGTCCCACGGGGCAGCCAGGGCTGTGCCAGGGTGATGGGGAGGAGGGTGGTGGAAAGTCCATCTGCTGCCTTTCCTGCAGAATATGTGGATCGAGCGGACGACCTTTGTAACAGCCTACCCCCTGCCTGGCATCCTGCGCTGGTTCGTGGTGACCTCCACCACCATGGTGAGGAGGGGGTGTGGGGGGACCAGGGCCCTCCCAGGGCATCCCTTCCCTGAGCAGCATCATAAACCCCAGATCCAGGTGGGCGTGCTGCCCTCAGCCACCTCCAGGCTTCCCAGGCTCAAGTGGCTGAAGCCAGGGACCACAGTCCACCCGGTGTACTGGCTGAGCCCCTGCCCCAGTCCCTGTGTCCCATCAGTCCCTGCTCTCGGTGCAAAGTGATCTTGGCCCTATGCTGCATGGGAATGCTATCCCAGGCCACATCCCTAGGCCACAGGGAAGGGTTTCTCTGCCCATACCGGGCATGGAGACCTCCTGCCGCTCAGGGCACCAACAGCCTCTGTCAGCTGGTGCCAGTAGCATCAACCCAGTGACAGGGACTGGTTTGTGTGGCTCACCCAGCAGGACGCGCATCTCCTCCGTGGGAGGCAGGAGACCATGCGTGTGAGCAGCAGAGGCGCTGGAGGAGTTTCAGCAGACCACTGCTGACAACAGCTCCATGCGTGGGTTTTTACGCCTCGGTCAGAGGGAGGCGCTTGGACAAACTCCAGGGTGTTTTGAGCGCGGCAGCAAGGCAGACATGTGAAGCGCCCAGGCTGGGCTGTTACCGGGCAGCTGTGCCGCAGGGCAACTCCGCGGCTGCGC
Organism: Chionis minor; assembly: GCA_013398295.1. Classification (NCBI taxonomy): domain Eukaryota; kingdom Metazoa; phylum Chordata; class Aves; order Charadriiformes; family Chionidae; genus Chionis; species Chionis minor. Next base: position 12,028 of record VZSF01011476.1, read on the forward strand.
AAGCAGTGCCCCACGTGCGCATGTCTGCCGCCACGCTGGGGCTTGCACAGCTGCCCCCCCAGGACGATGATGTTTACCCGAGTTTCCCATAAGCTCACCGCTCAGCTGCTGCTGCCACACGTCCATCACCTGGCCCGTGGTCTCTTGCCTGCAGGACTAACCCTGCCACCAGCCTGTGCTCAGAGCAGGGGTCCAGTGCTTCCCCCCCTGAGCCCTTGGCTGAGCTCCAGGCAGCCGGTGCCAGGAGTCTGAAGGGCTTCTTGGGGTGAGATGTGCAACCCTGAGGCCTCTCTCCTGTGGGACCAGGGAGAGACCACCCTGTGGGCCCGCACCAGGACGGGCAGGTCTCTGGGTAAGCCAGCAGTCAGACCTTCCTTCCCTCCCTCCCTGGGCACAGACCATCATCTCCCCTCTGGAAAACGCCATCGAGACCATGATGAAAACGAACGAGAAAATTATGAGTGAGATCAACCGGCACCAGAATGACCACAGCCTGCCCGTCAACCCGCTCTCCATGCTGCTCAACGGCATCGTGGACCCTGCCGTCATGGGTGGCTTTGCCAAGTATGAGACGGTGAGGACGTGGGTGCTGGGCTGGGGCCAGCACGGGCACCCTTGGGGCTGGGGACTGCAGGCACTGGCACGGCTTTGCACCATCGCCTGCCTGCACAGAGCCGAGGCAGCGCATCAGTGGGTCTGAGAAGGGGTCGTTGCAGGCATTTTTCCAGGAGTCCTACCTGCAGGAGCACCCCGAGGATGAGGGGAACATCGAGAAGCTGAAGGACCTGATCGCTTGGCAGGTACAGACTGCAGCATCCCTCCAGCGGCTGGAGGGGACAGCTGCCCCGCAGCGCAAAGTGCCCAGTGTCCCCATGCCAGGGAAGCTCCACAAGCCCAGGCGGACCCACCCCTGTTCTCCCACAGATCCCACTGCTGGCAGAGGGGATCCGGATCCACGGACGGAAGGTGACAGAGGACCTGCGTCCCTTCCACGAGCGCATGGAGCAGTGCTTTGGGCAGCTGCGGGCCAAGGTGGAGAGCCAGTATGGGGTGCGGGAGATGGTGAGTACCAGGGTGGTGAGCACAGTGCAGGCACAGCCAGGGCTGCGTGGGTGGCACCTGCGGGGTGACACTAGACAAGCCAACACAGGTCTGAGGCAGCAGGGAACAGCTTGATGGAGCTGCAGCTGCAGCAACAGGGTGAGGGGCACTGTGCGTGGGAGACCTTGGGGTCCCTGCCTGCCCTGGGTGGTGGGACAGCGCTGCTGTGGGGTGTCTGTTAGTGGCACAAAACCAGGACCAGACAGAGAGGGCACTGCTGGCCCTGGCTGAGCCAAGGGAAGGAGAGGGGAGGCCCTGTGCTCTCATGCCTCCTAGCTCTCTCTCAGGATCCCTGTGCTCTCAGGTCTGCTTTGAGGACCGGCGAAGCGGACGACCCCGGTCCATAGCCTGGGGAGCTGACTGGAACCGGCTGAGCCATGCTGGAGACAGGCAAGTGCTGTGGTGGGAAGCGCTGGCCTGGAGCCACCTCCTCTCACCACCCTCACCCCTCCCCGCTAGCCCTGCACCACTGAGCCATCTTCACTCTCCACCCCAGATGCTTCTCTTCCACCTCCCCTGCCCACTGCCCTCCTGGCTTCCCTTTATGCTGAGCCGCACCTCAGGGGTCCATCCTGCCATGCCACCACAGTGGCCCCGTCCCTGTGGGGAGGGTTTGGAGCAGAGACACCCCATGTGCAGCCCCCAGGTTGACTGAGCCATCCACGCTTATCTTGCTGGCTTGTCCCCTCTAAGCACCCACTGCTGAGCTCTGCCGGAGCTGGTGCTCGTGCCTGGCTGTGGGCAGCCACTCCCGTGGCGTAGCCCTGCTTCCCATTGCCCCTGCCGCCCGCCTGCCCCTCACCAGCCACAGTTGCTCCACAGCATGGAGGTAACCCCGACCCCGAAGCCTGCCCCGCGCACCTCCGAGAGCGAGGACCGCAGGAATGAGCGCAAGGAGAACCGCTCCAGCACCTTCTTCGGGTACCGGCGGCAGGACGTGCGCCAGTCCATCTCGGAGCTGCCAGAGCCCAAGGTGATGCTCAGCACATCCCTGGTGACTCCCCTCCTCTCTGGGGCGCCGCTCACGCTCCCCGAGGTGTCCTCCTGCACCTGCACCTGGAGACCCTGTCCCAGCCGGCAGCGCTGGGCCTCAGGATGGCCAGGACCTCTGGTGGGGCTGGTGACAGCCTGTTGCAGGGCACAGCCGGGAGGGCAGGAGCGGAGCCTGGTGGGGTGCCAGGCTGGAGACCCAGGGCGGTGGGCAAGGTGCTGGGGGAGCATCGCATCCCACCCTGCCAGCGGGTCCTGCGTTCCCGGGGCTGCGTTCCCCCTGCCTTGAGGCACTGAGCCTCCCCTCTGCACCCCAGGATGAGAGGCAGAGACTCTCCCGCAACATGAGCGACAGCAACCTGGGCAGCTCCAACGGGAAACAGCCCCCGCCAAGCCGAGATGCCTCTGGTGCTCAGCCCAGCGCTGCAGGTACTTCCCACAACAGCTGCCGGCTCGGGCCACCTTCCCAGCTCTCTGGGCATGGCCGGCGTTTGGGGGGGGTCACCTCCCCTAGCCCTTACAGCCCCGACAGCACCCAGCCCTCGTCTCCAGGAGCAGGGCTGCGCCCCCACCCCAGCAGCGCAGGTACCAGCACCCCCAGCCCTGCGTCCCAGCAGAGGCAGCCTCGCCCCCTTGCCCCATCCCCACAATGGTGCAGGCATGTCCTGCAGCCGGCAGCGCTGGGCAGCAGAAGCACGGGCAGACCCCACGCCGCTCGCGTGTCCCCCACCAAACACTCCCCGTAGACCAGCCGGTCACTGATCCCGGACCTCGTGTCGCTGGGATCCAAGATCAGCTCCCAGCAGGAGCCCGCTCCCGGCTGGTCTCACGCCCCTCACCACCCCCAGCCCCACGCCACCCCCTTGTCCAGCACCGCCGTGCTCCCACAGGCTGGAGAGCTGGCCCTGGCAGCCCAGGGCCCCCCGACGTGCCCCCCCAGGGCCCCCCCGGCTGTGCGATCCACCCAGCCCACCTCCCCTGCCCCTGCAGGGCTGTCCCTCTCTCCCACGGGCTTCGGCGGCCGGGTGAAGAGTGCCAGCAAGGGGCTGCCGCTGCCCCGCAAGATCAGCCCCACGGTGTACGAGACGTTCCTGGAGCAGAGTGACACCGCAACCGGAGGGAAGGTATGGCCTGGACCGGGCCCCCGGCCCCCGCTGCCCCCCGCCGCCCGGTAACTGCCCTCTCTGCTCGCAGGCATCCACGTCGCCCACAGCGGATGGAAATAAAGGGCTGAAGCTGCCACCGCCTCCCCCACCGAAGTCCAGGCGACTGTCACAGCTCTGACCTGGTGCCCACTGCGGCCACCATCCCCTTGTGGCCACCCCTGCCCGCAGGGATGGAAAAGCCTGCGGTGCTCCCTGCTCCCAGCTGTTTGCTGGACAAATGGCCCTGCTTGATCCTCGCCTGCTGGACCACCCCTCACCCACCTCTCCTGCGGCATTTATGCCAGAAGCATCCCGCACGGCCACGGCACTCCCTGTGCGCCCCAGTACCCAGGGTGGCACAGGGCTCCGCCATCCCGTGTCCAGCCAGGTCTGGCTGTTGCCACCCTCCATCTGCCCCCTGGGGCTGGGACCCTTCCCATCCCCAGTGCCCTCCATCACCCCTCAGGCCGGGCTGATCTTCCTGCTGAGGTGCAGCGGTGACGTGCCAGCCTGTGCCAGGACATCTCTCCCGCACAGAGCTGTGCCAAGCTCCCACCCACGCAGCCCCTCCAGCGGCGCGGCCACACCGCAATGCACCACAGGATTGTCCTCCCTCCACCCTGAACCGCCCCTGGGCCATGCGCGGGGTGCCAAGCCAGGCTGGTGCCGCTGCCGCACTGGGCTCCGGCCCCTGGCTCCCTGCTGCAGCAGGCACTGGCCCTGGCTGACTAATAAAGGACTAAGGCACAAGCTGGGCACCCCGCATTGGGGCTGAAAACCCTCTCTTGCACCCCAGCACTCATCCCGGCCCACGCACAGCCCAACCAGCGGCCTTTCCACAGCCAGGCACTGTGCCCCACCACCCCAAAGAGCTGGGACTTGCTCTCCTGCAGCCTGGAGCCCCACAGCAGGAACAGCCCGGGGGAATCACGATGCTGCTGGGGAGCACGGTCACTCTTCCCGGGCCAGACTGCGCCGGGACTGGCACGGTGAGTGTTGGGACGCTGCTCTGCCTCCCCGGCTGGCACAGGGCTGTTTATTCGCACGTGGTGTTGCAGGCTCAGGAGTTGCATTTACAGTCTCGTGTTAAAAGAGGAGGAACCTGGACCCATAACCAAGGGATGGGGAGGACAGGGGCTGCCTGCAGCAGGGAGCTGCCGTCAGCGTGTTCCTGTCTACGTGGGAAGGTAGGATCAGCTCCCTAGGCTGGGGCTAAAGAAGGGACAAAGGGAGACGGCGCCTCGTGCCACAAACACAAAGTCTGGGACCAGATGGGCTGCGCTGGTGCCTGGGCTCCCTCCACATGCTGAGCAGAGGAGTGGGGCAGTGGAGCCACCCATCTCTCGCTGAGCCTGGCTCTTCACAGCGGGTTTGCTGAGGAGGCTGCCAGTCGCTTCCCAATGTAGATCCTGGATTGGAGAGAGTGACTGTTAGGGGACGTGCATGGGGGCGGCCTGCTTGGCCTGCTCAGCGAGCCAGTAGTGAGAGGAGAGGGCAGCAGCCATTGAAGACAACTGTGGCTGCCGGGAAAAGTGGTAAAGGACACCACCCAGGGACGAGCAGTCCAACTCCAGGAGCATTCCTCCACTTCCCATGGGGAGAGCTGCCTGGGTCGGGGTAGCCAGAGGCCCCCAGACAACACCGGACCACACAGACACCCAGCTGCGCGGGGCTCACCCTGCCTGCACCCAAGGAGTCGGTTCTGGCCAAAGCCACTCGACGGCACCAGTTGAGCCCATCAGAAACTCACCCCAGTCCCAGGGTCAGCACGTGGCTGAGCAGCAGCGAGGGAATGAAGAGCAGGAGCAGCTCTGAACTGAAAAGTCTCTTCTTCCTCCGCACTGCACCTCCTTGCAGGCTCCACAGCACCGGCTGCGGGGAGCACACAAAGGCAAACTCCCTGGGAAAAGTGCACGGTTAAAGGGAGCACGAGGGAAGAGGGCAGAGCACACAGGAGGGCATGGGGACAGCAGGATGGGGTGGTGAGGCAGACAGCAAGGGCAGGGGACAGCGGGACACGCTGGTGGGGGACGTGGGCCTTACTTTGGAGACAGATGGGGAGGGCGGCGGGCACAGGTCCAGCCGAGGGATGCTGGCAGGCGTCGCTCCCTCCACTCAGCCTCCTCCGGCACATCCCGCTAGAAGGAGGCGTAGGGCAGGTGAGGCTGGGGCACGGCCAGCACGGCCCGCAGGGTGCAGCGCGGGGGACCGCTCCGTTACCTGCCGGGGGTGGGGGCAGCCCACCTGGGGCTGGCTGCAGGGAGGGAGCAGCTCTCTCTCCCCAGGCTGCTCGCTCGCCTGCCCAGCTCCATCGTCATCCCAGGCCGGGGAGCTCAAAGTGAGCAGGGCACTGCAAATATAACACCCTCGGTCACCCAACGCCCTCTCGGGCCAGGTGGGACTCCAGGTGCCCGGGCTCCCCCTTGGGACTCACCTGTCACCGCTCTCTGTCTCCAGCTGGGCCTCCAGCAACATCTTCTCCACATCCACGTGGCAGGAGGAGAACCGCGAGGGCTCGGGCTCCAGGCACCCTGGGCCACACCGCAGCTCCACCCAGGAGCCTGGAGGGGCTGTCAGCCCAGCACCAGCCCAGCCCCCGCGCTGCCCATCCACGCCGCCCCGGGCCCACCAGTGCACCCCACTCTGCCCAAGAGGCCTCCCGGGCTCAGCCCGTCCCAGCTGGGAGCCCTCCCCACTGCATCCCGCACCACCGCCCAGGGACCGCAGCAGCGCCAAGCGCGCTCTCTGCCCTGGGACGTCCTGCCCTGGGCTGCTCCCCCGGGACCCCCATTTGGCTCTGCCCCCACCCCCATGGTGCACATCACCCTGCCTTTTCAAGACCCTCATTGATCCAGCCCTCCCTGCGCACACCAGCCCACTTGGGACCCCCGGGGAATCCGCCCCTCCCGGTGCGTGCCAGCCTGCCCAGGATGCCCAGTGCCTGTCAGCCCACCCAGGATGCGCCCCCTCCCGGGACTCCTGCCGACCCAGACCCCCATCCCCGCAGGTGCACGTCAGCCCACCCGGGAGCCCATTGACCCAGACCCCCGAGTCACGCCAGCCCACCTGGGACCCCCATTGACCTCCCCCCTCGGTGCACGCCAGCCCTCCCGGGAGCCCACCGACCCAGAC
>VZSF01011504.1:0-11097 GCA_013398295.1 Chionis minor
CCCCAGGTCCCCCCACCCCCGGTCCCCGCGGGGCGGCTCGGTCGGGGCGCGCGGTGCGGGGGTCCGGGCGGCCGCGGGGAGGCGGGGGGAGCTGCGGGCGGGGCCGGGGCGTGACTCCCCGTCTCTCTCCCAGGGCCTGATCTGGAGCTGGGAAGCGTCCCCGGGCCCCCGTCCTCAGCCTGCCTCGGGGCGCGGAGCGGCGAGAGGGATCCTGGGCCTGTCCAGTGCCAAGATGTTCCCGCAGAACCGGCCGCCGGTGAGCCCGCAGCTCGGCCTCGTCCCCACGTGGTGCTGCGGCACGCGGGGCTGGCCGGGCCCTCGGTGGCGCCTGTGCCCCCAGACCCAGCTCTCTGCCCCCCAGGCAGCGGGAGCTGTCAGCCTCGGCCTGGGAAGTTGTGCCGGCAGCGCGTAACGTGCTCAGGAGTGGTGCTGTGGCTCTTCCCAAAGTGATGCTGAGCCCCACCGCTGCAGGGATTTGGGTTTCACAGCGCTGGAAGCTGGATCGCAGCCCGGGCGTGACCATGGGATGGGTGATGAGCGGGTGGGAAGCTCTGCCGTGTGGCACGATGGCCAGGACAGACCCCTGGGGCCAGGGCTGGGTGGGAGGGCCAGGGGCTGCATGCTCCATGCCACCCGTGGTTCTTAATCCTCCTCTTCTGGCTCAGTGGCTGAACCGATGCGGAAAAGGTGGAGAACCGTTGCCCGCGGTGCCTGACTGTAAGCGTTTTCCTCTGCGATAACTTTTTCTACCTCCTCCGAGCGCTGCTCTCCCAGACGTGCCCGTAGCCTCTTCCCCAGGTGCAGGACCCCCCCAAGGGACTCGCGAGCCTTGCTGGGCCAGCAGCAGTGACCTCGCAGGTCCCTTCCTCTGCCTAGGCCCATCTCCAGGCACCCTCCGCTGCCTCGGGAGCCGCTGTCGCTGCCGGCGCCATCCCCAGCACCCCCCAGTCCCTCAAGCTGACTTATCCGGAGACCCTGGACCGCATCAAGGAGGAATTCCAGTTCCTGCAGAACCAATACCACAGGTGAGGAGCTGTCAGAACTCGCGTGCCAGGAGGGCACTGGGCACTTCACTGGTGCTGGCGAGAGGCATGCGGCCCCGCGGCACTGGGCATTGCTGCAGGCTGGTGGGAAGCGCTGTCCCGTGCTGCTGCAGGCGCTGGTCCATCTGGAGGATGGCTGTGCCAGGCACCACCTTGGTAGCTTGAAATGATGCTGTTTGAGGGGGAAACTCGTCCTCCTCCTGCCAAAAGCCCTGGGATGAGGGTGCTGGCTTCCAGGGCCCAGCTTCTGGGCTGAGCTGGAGCTGTCGCTTGGCAGACCTGGAGTCCCTCTGATCCCCCCTGCTGCTGGCCGGGATTGCCTCCCCTTCCCCTCACCGGAGCAAGGTTTGAAATGCAGCTCGGCCTCGCAGCTCGCTCCATTTGGGAAGCAGATGCTGGGGAGGGGGTTAAAACTCAGTGCAGATTGCTCCCTGACGCCTGGATCCCTTTGCTGTCCATCTCCTCTTTATCAGCCTCTTCCCACCCTCTTTCAGGTGGTTTTCTTGGCTTGTGCTGGGAGCCCGGTTTGAATCTGAGAGCAGGAGGCTGCGGCACGTGGTGTGCTGGGAGTGCTCATGCTCTCTTCAGCCCGGGAGGGAACAGGGGGTCTCTCGCTCTCTCTTCCTCCCTCCCTCTTTCTTCTCTTTATTTTTACAGCTTGAAGTTAGAATGTGAAAAGCTGGCAACAGAAAAAACAGAAATCCAGCGTCATTATGTCATGGTAAGTGAGTTCCACCTGAAAGGAGGAGGGCAGTGGGGGGTGTCTCCTCTGAACCATCAAAGGACACACAGCCCTGGGATGCTTTGGCTTCCCCTTGCACTTGGGCTGTATGGCCGGGCCCTGGGATGTGGTTTTTGTGGTTGTTATTGTCTGCCTTTCCCCCAAAATGAGCCGTGGTGTTTGAGCAGGGTTTGCTGCTGCAGCTCACGATAGCAAAGCTGCTCCTACGCAGGTTGTCTCCTTTCCCACGGGCAGTGAACCGGAGCCCTGGCAGGACTGTGTCTGTTCCGTGGGCTGTGGCAATGTGCGGGAGAGACCTCTGCTCCCGGGCGAGGAGCTGGGGACCTTTTTCTCCTCCTGTCCTGGCCACAGCATGGTTCCTCGTGGCCAGGCTGACCCTGCACGCCAGCACCAAACTTTGTTTGCGAGTCCCCCGGGGTCCCTAGCCGTGCTGATGCTGCCTTCTCTCCCTGGCAGTACTATGAGATGTCCTACGGCCTGAACATCGAGATGCACAAACAGGTGAGTCTGGGTGGGTCGGGAGCGTTGTCCCCGCTCCCCTGTCACCAGTTTGCCATCTGGGCCCTTCGAGGTTGTCCCTTGCCATGGAATGCGTGGGAAGTTGCTCCCTGCCGTAGCCCAGGGAAAGCCGTGCTTGTGGGGCTGTGCTGCCTTTTCCATGCTTCAGGAGCTCTGCCCTGCTCTGCGTCACGGCCGCGGGCCTGTCTCCTCGGCTCTGCGCACACGCGTGTGTGCCCTGGCATGGGCTGCTGGTTGCTCACTGGGTTCAGGGAGTGTGTTCCCGGCTGGGTCGTGATGCGCTTGTTGCAGTGGGGAGGGAGCAGTGGTGGAGCACTGGTGCCTGCACGACTGTTCACGCCCGCTGTGAGTGGCTGCTTGGGGACTGTCATGGAGGAGAGCGGCTCCCGTGGGGGCAAGAGGTGCTGCAGCATCAGGGCAAGGGGTCAGGCAGGGTGACGACCTCTGGCTCGCTGCCTTTGACACGTCCAGGGCCAGCTGGCCCTGGGAGCAACTCACCCGGGGGCTGGGGCTGAGGGGCGTCGAGAGGTGTGGAGGAGGGGGCTGGCGTGTGGGTGTGGAGTGGGCTCCCCAAGGGCTTGGGGCTTCACATCCCCTCTCACTGCCTCCCCATCCCTCCCTCTCTCCCTCCTGCTGCGCCGCGCTCCGGGTCACCAGCTGCTCTGAGACAGAAGGTTCCTTCTCATCTATTTTTAAAGAGGCTGCGGAGGAGCCTGGCGAGGCACGCTGTGGCCGCGGCCTCCTTCCTTCCCGCCTGCCACCCTCAACTGTTGCGCGGGAGCTGGCTGGAGCGGGCGGCGCGGGGGTGCCAGACCCCCGGCCCTCGGCACGGGGCAGGCTGACGGCCGCTCTCGTTGCCTTTGCGCCTGCCGGGGGGGCTCCCAGCATTTCCTGCCCTGCCCGCACTGCCCTCCCCGCTGCGCAAAGCCAGCCGAGAAGGAGGAGTGAAGAAGCCACCCTTGCATGGGGCGATGCCGAGGGTCCGGCCCCCCTCCCTGGGGGGCTGCGGGCTCCTCTCATCTGGCTGCCGGTTCTCTCCCAGCCCTCACAGGTCCATGTTTTCGGCTGGTCCCAGGTGCCGCTGGCTACGTGCCAGCGAGCTGTCTGCACTTTTAACAAGGGCCCGTAAGTCTGCTCTGACAGCCAGCGGCCATTGTGTGAAAAATGGGAACTGCCGGCGCGGGAGCCGCGGGTTATCGCCACCATGGGGAGATCGGGTCGCCATCTCTCCTCCCCTTCCCCCAAATCCAGCGCTGCTCCTGAGCTCGGTCTGCTGGGCGCTCTGGGCTGCCCCGGGACCCCTGCGGAAGCGCTCGCTCCGGCACCCCTGGTGAAGGTAGGGCAGTGCTGTGGCACGGCGTTGCCTCCATCCCTGGTGTGCCCAGCCTGGCATTCCCTGGGTGCTCCCCGGGCGCCTGTCTCCCGCAGTGCTGGTGTCGGCAGCGCCGGCAAGGGCTGAGGCGCAGGGCGGTTTTGCCCTGGGTTCGTTTGGAGGGAAATGGGGCTGGCTGCGGTGCTGCAGCTCTCCAGGCAGCCACAGGCTCGGCAGGGGAGGATCAAGACAGGAACGAGCAGGAGACGTTAATTTTTTATTGTTGTTTTGTTTTTGGCATGGAAGGGGCCTGTGGCTTTTTATAAAACCACCTCCCCGAATCTGCCTGGCCTTGGACTTGCTCACCGCAAGCCAGAGGGGAGGTGACGGTGCTGGTGGCTGGGGGGGCTGCAAACAGCATGATCATTTTTCATGCTGAGAGCGTTAAAGTGCCAGTAAATTGCACATTAACGAGTGCGAGTGAATTGGAGGCAGCTCTCCCCAAGGAGCTGCTGCCCATCAGTGCATTAGGGAAGAGAATCCATCACTGCCGGCCCCGGGAGACAGCTAAATCCTTCCCAGAACTGCCGGCTGCCAAATCTCTCTGCTCCCCCCCCCTTTCCTTTCTTTTCTTTCTCTTTTTCCTCCTTCAGAAGGGGAAGCGAGGGCGGGTGCTGGATTGTTTCTGCTCTGTGTGGGTCTGGCAAAAGAGGTCGGTGGCTGCTCTGGAGTGCAGCAAGGGGTGTCCCTGCGTCTGTGTCCCCACGAGGCTGGTCGGCGCTGCAGCCCCTCGCCCTGGCACTGGGGAACCTGCACCAGCCGGGCATGGGAGATGCACCCCAGGTCCTGGCGGGGAGATCTGGGGGTCGACTCCGTCCCTGGCTGTTGGGACCCTTCAGCCTCTGGTCTCCTAGAGCTGACGAGAGGGTCTGGATTTGAACCCCTCCTCTCAGCCCCACACTGGCTCTGTAACGCCTTCATCCTCCCTGCTGGGTTGGGCAGGGGGCTCCTCTGAGCCTGGGGCAGCACCTTACCTGCAGCCCCTGTGCCCGCGGCATCCCCTGCCTGTCCGGGAGTGAAGGATGCCTGAGTTTGGGCAGAGCTGCTGATCTCTGCCCCCTCTCTGCTGCTGAGGTGGGGTGGGGTTCCCAGCTCTGCACGATGAGGAGCAGCGTGGACATCTCCACTGCTGCCTCGAGTGGTGTCTGTTCTCCTGTCTGTCACCTGCTGGTACTTGGGGCAGGGACCCGACCCCATAGCCACTGGGGATTCTCCCCAGGGATGTGTCTGTGGGGCCAGGGACGGCTTAATGTCTGTGCTCACCCCCAGCCCGGGACATGCAGCATGGGGGCGGCGGGGGCCCTGCCCTGGCTGTGGGGTATGATGGGAGCTCAGCACCTCATGCTGCCGCTCTCCCCGCGCACTGCTCCCGCGCTCGACGCTCCTGATTGCCCATGCCACTCAAGTGTTGCAGGAAGACAGCAGCTGTAAGGAGAGCACCTCTCCAGGGCTTCCTGCGGCCAGGAGAGCGGCAATTAGCGGTCATGGTGCTGGCAGGAGGCTGCGCGGAGCCTGCCGGGTCCTGACCTGTGGGCCGGGGGCTTGCTTGGGGGTGGCCCTCGGTGGCACGGGCCACGGGGCTCCATGTCGCTGGGAGGGAGGAGGCGGGAGCCGTCCCGGGGCTCTCAGGGCAGGGGTGGAGGATGCTGGGCTCCTGGGGCCGAGTGGGCAGCGATGGGGGGGCCTCTGCCTGCCTGGGGGGCGCCCTTGGCAGGAGGGGGTCTCCTGCGGTATCGCGCTGCTCGGCGCGGGGGCAGCGCTACCCTTCGCCCTGATGGGTGCTGCCTCTCTTCTGCTGCCAGACGGAGATCGCGAAGCGGCTCAACGTGATCTGCGCCCAGCTCATCCCGTTCCTGTCTCAGGAGGTGGGTGAGCCCTTGGTCCCCGACCGGGCGTGCAGAGCTAGGGGGGGGCTTTGCCTCATCCCCTGAAGAAAGGAGCCTGGCGCAGCCCCGCTGGCCGCAGGAGCTGGTGGAGGAACCGCCCGGAGCTGACGGGCTCTTCTCTCCCCACAGCACCAGCAGCAGGTGGTCCAGGCTGTGGAGCGTGCGAAGCAGGTGACTATGACCGACCTGAACGCGGCGATTGGGGTACGTCAACCCTCTGCAGGGGCGCTGGGCTACTGAGGGCAATGGTGCCTCCCGTGCTCCCTCTGTACCCTGGGCTGGAGACCCATCTTGCCCTGAGCACGCGGCGGTCGGCTGCAGCCCCCTGCCCCCATTGTCCTTCCCTACCTGTGGCTGATTCGGGGGGAATGAGGGAGGCCAAGCCAGGCGGGTGTGGGGAGCTGCCAGCAGTACTCGGGGTGGAGGAGATGCTGCTGCAGTGGTGTCGGAGCGGGGTGTGGGGCTGGTGCGTGTCGCCATGCCCTGATGCCCTGTGGGCCGGGTGGAGGGGGAGTCGCCGCCGTCCCCACGCCTCAGTTACTTCCTCAAGACCATAGTGGTACGGGTGTGGGTACGGGTAGGGTGCCCCATCTGTCCCAGCAGGGTCCTCTTGCAGGGTGGGAGGAGGCAGTAGAGGGACGTGGTGACCCCCGCGGCTTGGGAGCGTGTCCTGCCCCTCCTCACCTCGCTCCCCATCCCCGGGTGGTCCAGGGCTGTGTGAGGAGCAGCCTCTTCCCTTCTGCCCAGCGGCTGTCCTGACACTGCCCTTCAGCTCTGCTCTCTCCTTCTGTTCTCTCCAGCACCAGCTCCAAACCCAGCACCTCTCGCACCATGCTCCCCCTATCCCGCTGACACCCCACCCCTCTGGGATGCAGTCCGCCGGGCTCGCGGGCATCGGCAGCACCTCGGGGCTGCTGGCGCTCTCGGGGGCGCTGGGGGCCCAGGCCCAGCTCCTCGCCAAAGACGACCGAGGAGTCCACGACACCGAGCCCAGGGGTGAGCGTGGGGGGCAGCAGCTGGTGTGCATGGGTGGCACTTGGGCTGCCTCTGCTCCCCGTGCCCTTGCCGCGTGGGCACTTCCCTGGAGTGGGGGCCAGGGCAGGGTTGGGGGCAGCTCGGCTGTGCCTCGGGACTCCTGACCGGGCTGGTGGAGCAGGCGGCTTGCCGACCGGGCGGGGTTTGGGTAGGGAATGTCCCTCGCCGAGCAGCACCTCCTGGAAAGGTGATGGGATGGGATGGGATGGGATGGGGGAGGTGGGGAAAGTCATCCCTGGTGGGGTCCTGGGACCACCCTGCTGCCGTAGCGCTGGCCCGGCCCTGCCACGAGCACCCCGGCACCTATGGGTGGAGCGGGCGGCTTTCCCGGGGGGCTCTTGGCGGTGGCACAGTGTGTCCCTCCTTCCCTCCTTCTCCTGCTGCTCCGCGTTGCCACGGTGACAGAGCGGGACCCCGGCCCCGTAAGTGCCTTTTCCTTCTGTTGCACCATTTCCCTCCGGCTGCGCAGGCTCCGGCCAGGATGCCGGGAGCAGGCGGCCGTGTGGGGAACAGGTCCTTGAGTCCTGCTCCCCAGCCGGCATGGCTGAGCGGGTGAGAGCGAGTGGGTGCTCTCCCCATGGGGACCCCTTCCCGTGTCGCATGGGCAAACCATGCTGTCCCCCCGAGCAGCGTCCCCCTCCTCGCTCCTTTGGCAGGAGCTGGAGCCCATGCTGGCAGCACAGGGGGCTGCGCTGGGGCCCTCCATGTCCCAGGAGCTGACCGCAGCCCTGCATTGATGCTGCCTGTCCTGGGAGCCGGGCACAGCCGCTCGCGGCCCCTAACGCTGCGTCCCCCCGCCCCAGAGCTCCCTGGTACTGCCCAATGGGGAGCGGGCACGAGCCATCTCCGAGTACCTGAGCAGCAGCAAGAAGAGGAAGGTGGAGGAGAAGGACTTCGTTACAGACTACGTGAGCCCGGGGATGTGGGGCTGGGGGCTTGGGGCAGCCCCGTCCCCTCTTGCAGGGCGATGGACAGAGCTGCCCGCACCGCCGGCACTTCCCAGGCGGGAGCGAGGGCAGCCTCAGCCCCTTTAGCACCATGTGTCCTCTGCGTTTCAGGGCAGCGACGCAGACAAAAGCGAAGACAACTTGGTGGTGGATGAGGTCAGTGCGCCAGGGCTGGGGTCAGTGTGTGCTGCCTGTCCCTCTCCCTGAGTGGGGGGCTGACAGGCTGTTACTGAGGTGGGCAGCACGGGGAGGTAGCAGTGGGACCCCCAAGTTGCGCTCACCGGCCCTTGCTGATGGCAGTGACGAGCCCCCGGATCCAGGCTCCCAGCCCGGCCCTCATTCGAGCCGCCAGCTCACCATGGCCTGGGACGTCCCCGCACTCCTGCCTGTTCTGCTGCCTGCTGATTTCACTCCCTCCCCCAGGACCCCTCTTCCCCGCACAGTGTCCACTCCTACTCGTCCCGGGAGAACGGGGTGGAGAAGGTACCTCTGGGGAGGAAGGAGACCGTACCGCTCAGCCCGACCTCCATGGCCTCCTCGAGCAGCACGTCCCCGTCTCGGAGCAAGGATGCACCCGTGGTATGTGCATGGCGTGGGGCAGCCAGACGCTTCGCTTGGGGCTTGTGCTCGCGTCCCCACTGCCTGCGCTGGTGGCGGAGCTGCCAGTGGTGGGTCTGCCTGCCTCCGAACCCCTGGGGGCACAGGCGATGCTGGGGGGACAGGGGACTCCTGCTCCATCAGATCCCCTCTTGCGTCCCATCCCGCAGACCCCACAGCGCTGGCTGCCATCGGTGAGGAACAGGGACCAGCTCGCTGCAGGGGGACACCGGGCAGGGTGGGAGCGTGGCTGTCAGATCTCTGCTCTGTTCCCAGCAGGTGGAGAAGGCAGGGACGCCCAGCCTCAAGTCCAGCACCCCAACCTCCCAGGGCGACGCCACGGCTGTGGGCTCCAGCGGTGCCCAGCAGTTCCGCCCCGCCGCCGCCAAGGCCCCCATGGACCCGCTGGGTGAGCTTGGCCCCTCAGGGCCCGGGCAGGCGGCTCCAAGCCCTGGTGCCGCGGGGCGCTGCGAGGACGGAGCCTGAGCCCGGTCCCTTCATGCTGCCTCTCCCCCGCAGCCCTGGGCCTGAGGAACCCGCTGGGAGTGCAGAGCCCCTACTCGGCCACCTTCGGCATGGCCCACCCTGCGGTCAATGGGGACATGGCCGGGACGGGCGCCTATGCCAGCCTCCACCTCATGTCTCCGCAGCTCAACGGGGCTGCGGCCGCCGTGGGAGCCGGCAGCTTCGGGCGCTCCCCGCTGGTGCGTGGGCCTCTTCCCGCGGGGTGGTGGGGGCCGTGGGGCGTGAGCTGCTCTCACCTGCTGTCCCCTCCAGGTGGGCTACGACCCGCACCCCCACATGCGCGTCCCAGGGCTGGCGGCCGGCATGCAAGTGGGGACTTCGGGGAAGCCGTAAGTGGGGCTGCGCTGCACGGGGAGCAGGGGACGAGGTGTCCCACGGGGCTTAAGTTGGGAGGTGCGGGCGGGCTGGGGCCAGCAGGGGTAGGGAGCACAGCCCTGGCAGGGGGTGCCTGGTCACGGCTCTGACTCCAAACTGTTCTGCCTGTGTCGGGCATGCTGGGTCTGGCGTGGTGCCAGCTGCTCTCCGCGCAAGATCCGCAGATGATTCTCACTGCTCTGTCCCCTTCCAGTGCCTACTCCTTCCATGTCAGCGCCGATGGCCAGATGCAGCCAGTGCCTTTCCCACCCGATGCCCTCATCGGCTCTGGCATCCCCCGCCACGCGCGGCAGCTCCACACCCTGACCCATGGCGAGGTGGTCTGTGCCGTCACCATCAGCAACTCCACGCAGCACGTCTACACCGGAGGCAAGGGCTGCGTGAAGGTGTGGGACGTGGGGCAGCCGGGCACCAAGACAGCCGTGGCTCAGCTGGACTGCTTGGTAAGGGGGGCCATGCCACCACCCAGCATGGCTTGTTTCCCTGCACCGTACCACCCCCGCTGTGGTGAAGACGGGTTCTGGGGTCCCCACCGGGGAGAATCTCTGTGTGCGTCTCTAAGTGGGCACAGTGTGGGGCTACTGGGGAGAGACGGTGGCTCCATGCTGCCAGTGCGGTCCTCTGCGCCACCCCGTCTGTCCTGAGTGTCCCAACCATTGGGGGACTTTTACACCATCCCATCCCCCTTGGCACTGCTTTGCCCGGCTGTGCCTGCCCTAAGACAAGCCTTTGCCAGTGTCAGCCCCCAGCCAGATACTTCATACGGGCCAGAATCGCATGGGCTGAGGCATCATCCAGATTCAGCTCTGTCCTTGTTTCTGCTTTTGCTTGTGCGAGTCTGGCTGGAGGGAGAACTTATCTTTCTTTTAAAAATAAATGAAATGGATTGTCAGATGACAGCAACTCACCAGAGCCAAGCTGGAGGCCCAGGCATCACCTGAGAGTATTTTTAACATGTGTTCTTTGAGGTCTGTTTTAAATGGGTTGCTGGAATTGGAGTCCCTGTGCCTGCTTTGAACAGCCCAAACCCAAGTCCTCTCCTCGACTTGCTGGCCTTGGTGCCTGGGCAGCCTGACATATTATTCCTGGATGGTGCTGACCTTGAAGACACAGATGCATAAACAAGGAAATGACTGAGTCATTATAATTTCAAGCTGCATCACAAATTCAGGAGCAGGGAAAAATGGTGTTTCAGTGCTCGGAGCCGTGGGCTGTTGCAGCGTTGTTGGAGCTGCGTCCCTGGCTGCCCCTCATCTCCTCCAGGACTGGTCGTGTCTGTCAGGTGGCTGCTGGCAGGGACCCTGCAGAGCGAGGGTGCCCCCGAGGCTGTTCATAGCACAGTAACGAACTGAGGGGTTCCTGAGGGGGCTGGCGGGGGTCATGGCTCTGGGCACGGAGAGGGGTGGGCCGTGCAGCTGCCCCTGCCCTAACCCTGCTGTCCCAGGAGGGCGGCTGGGGGTCTGTCCCACTGCTGCTACTCCTGCCCTCAGGACAAGCCGCTGGTCCTGGGATGACCAGGCAGTCTGGGATGGGTGCAGAAGGGCTGGAGGGGATGAGCTTCATGGGGTTCTCCCTCCTGCACCCCAGAACCGTGACAACTACATCCGCTCCTGCAAGCTGCTCCCCGATGGCCGGAGCCTGATCGTCGGGGGGGAGGCTAGCACCCTCTCCATCTGGGACCTGGCGGCTCCCACGCCCCGCATCAAGGCTGAGCTCACCTCCTCTGCCCCCGCCTGCTATGCCCTGGCCATCAGCCCCGACGCCAAAGTCTGCTTCTCCTGCTGCAGCGACGGCAACATCGTGGTGTGGGACCTGCAGAACCAGACCCTGGTCAGGTGAGCCTGGGGCAGGCGGGGTGTGGGCAGGGCTGCTCGGGGCTCCTTGAGCCAGGCACCACTGGGTCCCCTCCAGGGCATCCCCACCCCTCCCCGCAGTCCAGCCCTGGCTATGTGACAGTCCCTGTCCGGGCAGCAGGGATCTGCTGCTCCTCAGTGCTGGGTGACGGTTCCCCTCTGCGCTGCAGGCAGTCGCAGCCCTGACGGCTGTGCCCTCGCCC
>VZSF01011521.1:0-10992 GCA_013398295.1 Chionis minor
TGATTCTGTGATTCTATGGTTTTTCATCTGGGCTGGGCCATGAGCACAGAGGGGTTGCAGCATGGGAAAGCAGCCCTGGCAAATCCAGCTTCCTGTACGTGCACAAGGAGAAAGTTAAACACGTGCAGCCCCAAAGAAAGGAGGATTTCATGTTTGCTAAAAGATTTTCTGAGATATTGCAGTGACACTGGAAAATGAGTCAAAAAATCTATGTTTTGAAGACCACAAGAGATAAATGGCTTGTGCTGAGGTTCCGTGCCAAGAGGAGCGTGATCGCCGCATACAGTAGACCAGACCAAGGGCTTGTTGGAGGAAACTGGCACGGTTGCTGGGAGAAAAATGGGATGTCGTGCTAGAAAAGCTGGCTGGGGGCTTGCAAGGTGTTTCTGCATTAACGGGAGGGCACAGTTAATAGCAGAAGCAAGTGCCGGTATTTAAAGTTTGGCTGCAAATCGGTTAAATAAACAGATCTGCTTTGTTGGGTTTGTCTGTGAGGGGTGTAATGCGAAATCGCGCTCAACAAATGATGGAGGAATAAACCTGTTAGAAAGAATTAATGCACTTCACACCAAGGTTGCGCGTCTCAGAGCTCCTTCTTGCGCTGCTGGAATTGATTACCAGAGAAGTAAGCATTACCAATCATGTAAATCTCAGATTAGACTGTTCGATCCAGCTGAATTATGTCTGCATAACCCTCTTTAAGCACTCTGGAAAAAATTATAGCTCTGGGATAGATCCCGCCATTAATTTTAAGATGCTTTGAGGAATCTGTGCATTACAACTCCTTCTGATTAGCCTTGGCTATGCAAGATTTGTCTGATCAATTGGAGACGGTTGTATATAGATTTTCAGATTTATTTCTACATTGAAAGCAATCCTCCTCTGGAGCAAATCACCCCGCTGAAAAGGTGACTTTTGAATAATACCGCCCGCTCTGTCTTCCGGAGGCTACAGGCCGTGGTCGCCCGCCCCGGTTCGGCAGCAGAAGCTGGCGTGGTGGTCAACGGAGGGGAGGGACCATTTCTGCTCCACGCGGTGACATCTCACCCCGGAAAAAAGCAGCGCCCGGGTGCCCGGGGTGATAATGCCAAGGGGGTGAGCAAGGCGGCGGAGCACACAGGGCGATTAGGGGGTTTCCAAACTGTATCGCAGCACGGGTCCGTCAAGAACGGTGAAATATTCACGCGCGATCTGGTTTTTCTTCGCCGGTTAATTGAGCCGAGATGACATTGAAGTAGGAAGTGGAATAAATATATGCAAGAAGTCTTTTCACAAAGTTATTTAATTCACCAGAAGGGACACTTAAACATACAGCAGCACCTTATTTACATTGAACTACTCTTTATGCATCCTGTAAACATCAGAAGCAATTTCTAATAAATTACAATCCAGGGAGCAGCAAATCAACAATATCACCTGAGTTGCTTAAATGAATTCATTACAAAATATATTGCCTTTTTCCCTGTGACTTTCTTCAGATTGCATTTGAAAGCATTATTCTTCTGAGTTTTCTTTTCAAGATATATATGTGCAAAAATATCTCCGAGCAAGAAGAGATTATATTTTAAACTTTATTGCCCTTGACCTCAGATCCTTTTCAGTCTATTGTGTTACAGCTTTTCCGGTACCACCATCACTGGTGACATCTAACAACAAATAGCCCAAACAGCAGGTACCAGCTAATTCAAATTGAGATCACAGGTTCAGCCCTGTAAGAGTTTGAAAAAGAAATCCTCCAAATTTCTGTAACCTCTGGGCTTCTCTTTACCAGAAAGGATGTTCTCCGCGAAGTAATAGGAAAATGTAATATTGTTTGCCAGTTTAATTGGATGTGCTCCTGCCCTGTTATGAAAGAGATTGTCTCTTGCTGACCACGTATAAAACACAGGACGAGAGCTGATGCTGGTCGCTCAAAGCGAAGGGGAAAAAAAAAAAAAAAAACAAAAAACCAACCAGCAGTGATTTGAGATGATGTGACAGCGATTGGGACGTTTTCTTGGCCTCCATTTCAAGTGCAGAAAGGGACTTTGAAAAGAGATTCTTCGGGGTGGACGTCACTTTGGTGGAGGGTGGCTCCATCATGCCCAAATCTCTGCCTGTTTGAAAAAGAGGTCCAAAGCAACCCCCAGTAACGCAACTCCTGGAGGTTAGCGGTCACGGTCCCCTGCACCCCGCTGCTGCTGGCAACACAAAAATCCACCACAGAGAGGGACGTGGATTTTGGGGGTGCAACAGAGAGCACAGCAAGAGGCCCTGGGGGGCTGTTCTTGCTCACCCTTCCCAGCCCCGGCCGCTATTTGTTACAAAACCAGGAGCTGGAAGAGCAGAAAAGGGAATCTGGGCAGAGATAATAAAGGAGCGGGTTCACCGGCGGCAGAAAAGCCTTGTCCCCGCAGCCCCGCAAAGCTCTCGTAGGCTTCGAATGGCCGGGTGGAGTAGTTCAAGTGGCTGCCGTCTGCCCTGCTTTTCTCTCCCTTCGTTTACAGAAAGCCACGAGAAATATTTCATCCTCGTTGTTGAGACAGTTTCCTTGCACTCGGGAAGGCAGAACAAGTGCATTTATGTTCTCGTTCCAGGACTTGTTGATGGCCGTGAGAGGCAGATGGGGACTAGGACGGGGCTTGGTACAGCTTCAGAAATTCAGCGGTGAAGTGCCTTTGCCTTGGGTGAGAACCAGGAGAGCTCTCTCATCAAACAGCAACGTGCCGGCTGACCTCAGCTCCCCTCCAGAGCAGCCACGGCTACGGAAGACTGTCTGCCACGGTGAGGTGGTCTTCCGAGGGCCAGGCGTCCCTTCGGAGGTGCGGAGCTGCAGGTGGGTGAAGCGCAGGGACACCCTGGACATGGGGGAAGGTGGAAAGAGCTGCCTTGGGGGTACCTTGGGGGTTGGAAGACCTTGGCTTTGGTGACCACCTTGGTGACGTCCTTCCAGCAGAGCGTTGGAGCTGAAACAGAGCAAAGCATCAAGCTGAGCTGTTGAAGCAGCACAGGCTAATGAACCAAAAATGCCCCATCCCTGACCCGAAAAACCGGACCACTCTGTCTCCCATCTCTCATTCACCCTGGCCAGGACCAGAACAGATATGCAGATCCTTTGGGATAAATCATGGGATTTAGCTATGCATTTACTAATAAACAAAGCTGTGCTGGAGCCTCTTTCCTTGGCCGTGAGGCCATGTCTTTGGGGTGGGGGAGCTGTGACCATGGGGGGACATGTGCAGTCTCAGCCTTTCCTTGGTGCCCCCAAACTGCTACCAGTCTCAGAGACGCCTTAGAGCAGGTCTTGGCATTGGGCAACAAAAACAGCTGAAGGTCGGAGAGGTGAATCCCACCCCACCGCGAGCAGAGAGGCCTGGGTGACGTGTGAGCCTGGCTCTTCCCTTCTACCAAAGAGTCAAAGCACATTTTATTATTTTTTACTAAATTAAATCATGCAGGAAGGTCTAGCTAGGGATTTCTCCGGTGTGACGCTGTCAGCAGCAAGCCTAGCCCATGGTCCACGGGACTGGAGCTGATCCACCAAAGCCAGTAGTGTCCTTCTTGGTTTCTTCACCCACAAAGTTCCTTCCTTAGCCTCAAAAAGGGGGAAAAACCTGCATTTTGGTGGATCTCTGCAGCCAGCCATCCCTTGAGACAAGAGAGAAGACTTTTCCTTGGATATAATTATTTCCTTGGCCAGGCCTCCCATGGTAGACTGGTGCTCTGCGCATCCCTCTGGTCCCCCCACCAACCACGCATGTTGGCCCGTCTCCTGAATTTTGGAAAAGGTGCCATTTGTTCCTCCTATCTATAATACTCGCTAGGAATTGCTGCATTTGGTTAATGAACTAGGTAGGATCACCAGTGTTTGACGGAGGAGAAGACCAGGCGAGGCATGGTCAAAGAGGAGGTCTCAGAGCATGAAGATGGGGCACAGTTCTCGGTGGGCTCCCTGGGCCACCTTCATTAAGGTGCTTCTCCTCCCCACGCCTCGGTTCTGCGTATGCAAAATAGGGCTAATTCTCTCTACGTTACGCAGCGTGTGAGTCTTAATTAACCTTCTTGAAGAAGCCCTGGGAAGACCTCGGACGGGGAGCGGTTGTCGCCGTATCTGAGCAGGCATCCTTCCAGGCCTGGACCGGCAGCGGCAGCTGGCTGCCGTCCAACCTCCCTCCTCTCCCCGCGCGCTGGGTTTGTTAACATCCCGATCAATAACACCGCCACACAAAATTCGGCTTCAACTTTTCTCTGTGGGTTCAAGCTGCAGCGCGGGGTTGGGTGTTCTTTTTTTTCCCCCCAGCTCGCACCCTAAATCCCATTTTTCCAGCTCCTTTGAGCCCTGCTGGGAGGTATTAAGGTGTTATTATTATTATTATTCCCCGTCGCGGCGGGGAATGGGGCGAATGCTAACGAGGGAGATGCACGCCCTGTCCTCTCCTGTAAATCAGTTCATCTTTTCATACGCCACCTCTCCCGCCGCCGGGAGCTCTTAAAAATAGCAAATTGGGGGTTATTCTTCCTTTCTTTGGGAGGGTGACCTTTAGGGTGCGCAACGCCGAGCTCTGATGGATAAAGAGACATTTATTTTCGGGGGGGGGTGGGGGGAGAATAAAAAGGAAAGGAAAGCTGCGATTCTCACCGGACCAGGTGGCGTTAGGAATTGGACCTTTAGGGATAAAAAACAGGCTGTTGAGGACCTTGATAAATTTAAGAGCCGGCAAGCGCCCGCCGCCGGACCGTGAATTCATCGGCAGCGGGTTGGTCCTTGCTGCGCGCCAGCGCAGGAGCCAGCGGGATGAGGGATGCGGTCTAAGGCGGTCCGGTGCAAATATTATCCTATTAATAATCAATAACCGCTAGCAGGGCGAGATGATTCAGGCCAGATTGGTATATAATTGCTATTATTGTTATTCCGGTTTAAAACCAGTTCCTCTTCGCGACTGCCACGAGTGATCTGAAGCAATGTATTTTTAATTTGTTCGCAGGCACGGCACAATCCATCACACGGCGTTACACCGGCTGGAACCAAATGTCAGCGCCGAGCGGCGAAACATTTTTGTTATTTAAGTTACTGTATGCTAAGTTTATGTTGATTGCTCTGAGTATCATCTCCGAAAGTTAACTAGCGTTAAAGTGTTGATAATGTCCCACTTTCGCAATCGTATTTGCATAGTGCACAACAGAGTTTAGCAGAGAAAAAAATTAGCTTAAGTGCTGTTTTTCATCAGCCCTGTCAGTCTCATACTGTTTGCTTCATCGCGGCATGCGGGGCATTTGGTGACAAATGGTTATGACATTTTTCATCTAAGAATTACGTTATGATATAATCGTCGTCTTCTGCCTCATGGCTGCATCCTCGCCGCGCAGCGGGAGAGGGGAGGGGATGGAAACGGGGGGCAGAGGGGGAAGAATTGGGATTTATTTTTATTTTTTTTTAATTATTGTTTTTTTTAATTGGGGGAAAAAAACTAAAAACGTGTATTTTCAACCTCTCTCCCTTCCCCCTGCCCGAGGCAGCCTCGCCGGGAATATTCCCGCGGGCAAACGGGAAGCGTCCTGTTCCCATTGAAGGCAGCGGGATGGACAGGACCCGTATACAAACAGGGGCGACCTCTCTTTGTTCGGGGTTTGGCGCGGCGGAGCGAGGAGGACCACTGTCACCAGAGGCCTTCTCCTCCCTCCCACCACCAGAGCAACCTGCATGAAGTTCCACACACACACACCCCCCCACCCCGTCCTTTATCCGATTTCTCCCCAGATAACCGACAGGGAATCTGGCTTTAGGTTCCTACTGCGGCAATATTTTTAAAAGCTAATTGAAACGTTTCCTCGGCGTTGCCAGCTCAGGAGTAAAATCCCCCGAGTTCAGGAATAAAGCAGGAGTAGGAGATCTCCATAGCGATTTTAGTTCACTTTTTGTGCCTTTCTGCCCTTTCCCCCGGAGTTACTTTTCATCTTGGTTTTGTGGCTGATTTTAGGAGGGCGATTTATTCCTAACCTGGATGGGTCGGAAGTTTTAACCTGCGTTTTGCCAGGCGTTAACGGTGGCGGTTTCTCGTTTCGGGCTCCGGCTTCGGTCGTGCACGACGAGCTTTACACTTCTGCGGGTAAACGCAGCGATAATAAAGCCTAGCGTTATTACGGAGTGTGTTTTGAGCCCCAGCACCCCCTCCATACGTTAAGTAATTCATCCTTATTGCCATTAGGAATTCAGATGCTATTTTACGGAGGGGGAAGGGAGGGACATGTGCAGAACGCAGCTTATATTTTGCAGATTTCTCCCTTTTTTTTTTTTTTTTTTTGCTGTGCGAGTTGCCGATTTACTCTGAGAAACCTCCCGGAGAAAGGTTTGAAGGAAGCTTTATGGGAAAAAAGAAGGGAATTTTGAATATCGGTCGGGCTTCTCCCTGCTAATGTGCAGCTCCTCCTGCCTGCCTCGCTCTCCGGGTGCAGTATAGGGTACGGTCGCCGCTGCATTAATAATAGTCCAATAAAAGCAGATGATATTCTTGCTTAAACGCGTTGAGTTATGTAGATCCCAATTCTAGCGCGTCAGCAACGCAAGGAAAGCAGATATTTTGGCCTCGCAAAAACAAATTCAGTGATACAAATGCAAGCCGACATATGGTAAAAATTGCCTGCAGCCCTGCTGATTTACAGAACTGTTTTCGCTCACAGATAATTCATTAAAAATCACTTCATCCTGGCTGTATATACATAAAATATATTTACTTGTGTAAATATCAGTCGTGAAGGTATGGGTTGGGTTTTTTCCCCCCCTCCCCTCCCCGTTTTCCCTTTTTTTTTTTTTTTATTTTAGTTGACAGCTGGCGGCGGGGAGAAAAAAAAAGAAATATATGAGGGACGTCGGGGAAAGCAAAGGTATGCCTGGTGTTCATCCTGCGATATAGGTCAGGACTGGGGGTTGGCTGGGCCAGCTTTTAAATCCGCTACCTGAACCATCTGCTCTTCAACGCCAGTGGAATCTGCGTACGGGAAACACACGCTAGGCGGACATTTATATTGTGGCATACGGCACAAAAGAGACTGGGAAAGTGCTTTTACCTGCTCCCGGGCTCTCCGGCTGCCCTATAGAACAATAGGAGCCCGGATAATGTATACGCCGGGAGATGTCACCGTAAAACCGAAGCGGCGGGATTTCAAGGCCGCCGCTGCCGGAGCGGCGCAGCTCGGAAAACAAATAGCAAATTCCAGCAAGGCGAGGCGAGTTTGGGGCTTTCCATCCCCTTTGCAAATCCTCCGAAAACGACGGAGGCACAAAAATGACGCGGTGGGGTTTGCGGCTCCCAAACCCAACCAGCCCGGCTATATTTGAGCCGAGCCCTGAAATCTCACTGCAAACCACCCCCCCCATATTTTATTCCCTGAAATATACATTATATTACTTGAAATGCTTAGCAAGGCTCCAGCCCGGCACCACATCTTTCCTTTTTTTTCTCTGTGCTTACTCTGATATAATTCGCTTAAATATGATGCATTATTTTAAACCCTTGGCTTGGAGACCTTTAGATGATTTTCCCCCCCCTCCAGGAAAATTCAGGAATAAATCACAGAGTACAGGATATTTGAGGGGGGGGGGGGGGGTGTTTCCCCCGCCTCTACAGCCAATAGATGAAATAATATTATTAAAACTGTGGAAGGGCATAAGTACTTGGAGTAGGGATCTAGTCCATCAGCTTTCATCCGCTGCAAAAGGCAGTAGTAAACAAAGCAATAATATTTGGGAGCTTAGAGAGGGCTGCTCTGGGGGGAGCGGGAGGGGGTGAATTTAGACGAAATGGCTACGTGGGGAAGGGGGGGACCGCGGGGCTGGCATCCCACTCTTCTGCCCGGCACGGAGTCCAGGGGTGAAAGTTTGGGCCCGTTTCCTATGGAAAAGGGTGCGATGTCGCACGCAGGAGCCGCTGCCTCCCCGGGAAATTTTCATATTAAGCTGAACCCGAAAGGGAGAGTAAAATAAACTCTCGCTTCACCATCGGAGTGTCTACATCGAGAAAGCTGCTCCCGCTCTATTTATACGCTGTATAAATCAGTCTCCAGACTGTTACCATAGATAACAGAGTTTTTCTTCTGCTGTTGTCTCTAACAGCTTCTTTTTTCCCCCCACTATATTTTGTGCGATTCCTACCTATCACCTCAGTGAGTAATTCGCCTGGTTTAAAGCAAATTACAACTTGGGAGCAAGCCGGGGTTTTTTTTTTTTGCAGGCAGGGAGAGATTTTTCATCCCCCTCTGGCTGAATTTTGCTCCCGATTCTCTCCGTCGCCGGGAGAAATCCTGCAGAAAGGGGAGCTATAGGTGACTGCATCCCATGCCGGTACATATTTAACCTTCTCGCCGTCTCTAGGAATTAACTGTCTAGGAGGTGAGCAGCCGACGCCGGCGTCGCACCAGAATAACGCGGTCAGGCTGGATGGCAGCGATGCCGGTGCTTTCCGCAGGAACCATCATTAATTCTCGGTGCAGAGCTTCTGCGGGAGACATTGCCACGGGCTGGGATTTTTAGTGGAAATAAATAACTCCATAAAAAGCGGCAGGTCCCTATTTCGGGGGTCAGTGGATGCCACGTTTCCCCCTCCCAGGGATGGGGAGTTAATGGGATTTGTTGCTCCCGGTTGGGGGGTGAGGGGGGTTAATCCTTTCCTTCGTGTATATCCCCGCTAAGCTGGTTTAGGTTGTGTTTAAAGTTTTTCAGTACGGGCTCCCTCCGTCCGTCCGTCTCCACGGGGCTGAACCCAGCGAGGTGCCGTTGGCTCCGGCTCTGCCGTCTTCAACCCCTCGCACCTCCCAGCACCCAGAAATTCAGGTGAGCCCCAGGCAAAAAAGAAAAAAAAAGGAAAAAAAAAAATAATAAAGGAGGTTTAAATTTCACCAAAGGGGTGAAAAAGCTTGTCAAGGCTTTCAGAAACCCCGTCATCGCTCGGGGAAAGCTCCTGGCGAGGCCCAGAGCCTATTGTTCGCTGCGGTGTGATTTATCGTGGAGCGGGTAGGGCAGAAAAGGGACTTTTTTTTCCCCCGGCCGGGTGCTCAGCACCCACCCGCAGGGACCCACTCCCCCAGAGTCACCCCTGCCACGGGGCTCCGGCGGTCGCTGAGCTGATTGTAGGGATGTGGGTTTGGGGTTTGGGGTTGTTTTCTCAAACCCGTCGTCTTTTCGGAGTCATCCTGCAAAGCGTTAAATAGCCTCACCTGACCTCCTCCAGCCCAGCAAAGCTCTGCATCCTTATTTAGGGACATACATCACCTCCACGGTTTTTCCTCCGGCGCTGGAGGTGGAGCAGAGAAGTGAAATGTCGTGGCATGGGGGGGTGGGGAAAAAAAACCATAACCAAAAGGCAACTCTAAACCCATCCGAATTGGCCTTGAAGCCCTTCTCCCGTCCCAGCCCGCCTGAGTGCGCATCCAGGCGATCCCGACTTGGGGAGCGCGGGAGGGCCGGACACATATGCCGTGCCATATGGAGCGGCGCGATTCTGGTCAATCGGATCTTTAGGAGTTTTATCGTTTAATTTCTTAATGTGCTAATAGTGCAGAGGGAGGGACTGGCTCATCGGTTAAGTCCCAGGATTTATGTTTTTAAGGGAAGCGTAATGTATTTTCAAGGGAGCGGCGGTGGGCTTTAAATAACCCCGGAAAAGGTGGGAGTGGGCAAGTGTGAACCAGAAAAGACCCTGCAAGATCCCTCCGAGCGTTAATCCAGCGCGGATTGACGAGGCGGCACCCGGCCCCGCTGTGAGCAGGATGAAATTCAACCTCCCAAATTCCTCCCCCTGCCCCATTTGGATGGAATGGACAATCCAAATGTCCATTCGGCCGAGACATTTTGCCCAGCACCGAGGGCTGGGGGCGATGCGAGCCCCGGGCTGGGTTTGCATCTCCAGCTTCAACCCACCCCCCCGGTGGGTTTCAGAAGTGGCTCCATCTCCACGGTTTGGCTCTGGAGGCATCTCCCTCCCGTTGGAAGCCACGAAGGATGGGCGGCAAAATGTCCCCGAGCGCCCTGATCCTCACTTTCCCCACTTGTGAAAAGGGGAAAATTGCATTTATCGCCGTCAGATTGCCGCGTCGGAACGCTGCTCAAGCGGATTCCCAAAGCGCCTTGGGATCCTCCAAAGGCAGATGTTAGAGAGCGATAAAGCACTTTAAAAAAAAAATTATATATATATCTGTTATTTTGGAGGGATACTGAAATTCCAACTTTTCACCGCCAACCAAGTTACCTCCTGCAAAACACGTATATTTATTTTTAAGGAAAATAGCTCCCCTCGCTCCGACTCTCCGAGACGGAGACTCCAAGGAGGAGATAGCTGGATAAATAACGCGCCGCCGCGACCCGGTCCCCAGCGGGCAGCTGCCTGCGGGCAGGGGCTGAGGCTGGGGCGGCCGGTGGCTCCAGCTGCGGCGTGAAGCACGGCGGTCCCAGAGGGATGCTCCGGCTGCTGGCTTCTGTCAGCGAGACCTTTAAAATCTGCGCTCTACGGTGTCTTATTTGAATTGCAAACACTTCAGAGGAGGTAGAGGAGAAGTTGCTCGTTAAGAGTAAACAGGCTTTGCTTTCCTTTTTCATCAAATACCGCGGTGCCGCGGTTTTTTGGGGGGGTGGCATGGCAAAGGGCGGGCAGGGAGATTTTTGCACCTGGGCTGGCGGCTCTCCTGACCAATTTTCAACGCCGAATTTCCAGTATTTCCTTGAAAACTCTTTCTGGTTTGGCGCATCAGAGGCAATATCGCGAACGGAACGGGAACAAAATGGTACTACTGTTAGAGAGCATGGAGGAGAAAGGGCCGCGGCTCCGCATGAAGATTCCGAGTGCGTCGGGGTCGGAGTTGGGGGGGCAAATGGGAAGGACGACCCCCCCAAGGCGCACAGGGCCCTTGTGCTTATTCAGCGCTGGATGCTTCTGCCCATCTCTGGACACACACACACACACACACACGCTCCGTGCTCCGTGCTCCGGATCCGAACCCTGCGCTCCTGCTTCTATGCGCTTT
>VZSF01011526.1:0-13447 GCA_013398295.1 Chionis minor
TGGGGCGGTGTTTCCGCCCGGGGCCGTTTGCGGGGCGGGGCGGGGAGGCGGTTTCCGGCCGGGGCGGTTTTGGAGGGCGCCGGCGGAAGCGGGAGTGGAAGTGGAAGCGGAAGTAGCGGCGGGGCGGGATGGAGGAGCCCGAGATGCAGCTGAAGGTGAAGAAAGGTGGGAGCGGGCCGGGGAACGGCGGTTCGGTGGGGTCCGGTAGGGCTCCGCGGGTCTGAGTTGGCCGGTCGCGACAGGACTCTGCGGGTCGTGACAGGGCGCGGGCGCGACAGGGCTGGGCAGCGGCAGAAATCACGACAGGTCCCTGAGGGAAAGGTACGACGGGGCAGGGCGAGTTGCGGCAGGGTGGATGGTGAGAGGGTGTCGCGGGTGGTGACAGGGCTCTGCAGCCGCAGCAGGGCCCAGGAAGGCACGGGGTTAGTCACGATAGGGGTTGCGACAGGGCAGGGGGTGGCGTGCCCCGACAGGACCCCGCAGTGCCGGTCTGGCGGCGCCGCTGTGGGTCTCCTGGGGCCTGGCCCTGCCATGTGTCCCCTTGTCCCCTCTTTGCCTGGTCCCTGTCAGGGACTGTGTGTCGGGAGGGTGGGTGGACGGACGGACAGGCGGACGGACAGACTGACAGGTGTAATTATTCCTGTGGAGTTTCGCATTTCTTCCCATTTGCCTTCGGAAGCCCCGGGGTGTCTCCCGGTGTCACAGAGCTGTGGTGTCCTGGCAGCTGTCCAGTCACCGAAGCAAAAGCTCTGCAGGGAGGAGGAGGGAATAACTTTCCTTAAAACAGAGAATTCCCTGTGGGATGTTCCGCTTCAGCCTGGTGAAAACCCTCCTGGGTTCACACCCCCGTGACGAAGAACGGAACGATCTCTGGTTTTTTTACGTATCTCGGTTCCTCGGAGCTGCCAGTGCCCTTCCTGCCGGGAGCAAGGGGGCAGCGCTGGGATGCGGCTGTGTGAAGGTGTCTGTCCCGCATGGAGAGTGGCCTGGACAGAGCTTGGGCCGGGATGCGAGGGATGGAGAGGGATGAAGCAGCTCTGCAGGCTGCCCGGAACGGCACTGGAGCTTCCCAAGCCCTGGCGTGCGGCCGCTGTGTCTCCTCCGCAGGCATTTTTGGGATGTCACCTGGGGGAGGCGACTGGGGGGGAGCAGCAGAAGGACCCTGCAGCAGGGGGTGGCGGAGACATAGGAGAGCTCGAGGCTCCAAGATGAATCCGAACGGCTGGTGACGAGACAGGGAGCCTCCGGACTGGGAGAGGCTGGCACTGCTAGCTGAATGGGGCGGGTGCAGGCACGGGAACGGGAGCCAGGACACCACTGGGCTCTGCTCATCTCCTGCCCCCCTCCAAACGGGTCAGAAAGGGCCCAGCGATGGGCACAACCCGAGTGGTCCCTGAAACCAGAACAACCAGAGCTTGTAGGGGACTGTGGAGGCGGCGACATCCCAGGCTGGTCTGTGTGCAGAGCCCAGCTCGTCGCTGGCTGCACATGCTGTTATGGGAAGAGTGGAAATGGAATGGCCTGTTTAGCGGGATTTTGCTTTCAAGTCCTTATTAACAGACTAGTTAGAAAAAATAGGTGAGGTTTTGCGTTGGTCTCTCCATTGTTGTGTCGGGGACAGGACCAGCGCTCCAGGACACCCTTTCCAACCCTGCCTTCCCCCCTGTTGCTCCCGGCTTTCCATCACGCTATTGATTTTCTTGTTGCAGTTACGGACAAATTCACCGAGAGCATGTACGTCCTGGCCAACGAGCCCTCCGTGGCACTGTACCGGCTGCAGGAGCACGTGCGGAGATCCCTTCCGGAGCTCGCGCAGCACAAGGTGAGTCACGCTTCGCTGCGGACTCCAGAGCCGTTTTCCTGACCTGGCACATCATCCCTATTTCGCCTCCCTCACTGAGGGGGGAGGAAATCAGCCATCAGGGTGTGAAGTGCTGTGGGACCCTGGCTCAGTCTGAGCTGGAGGGTGTGAAGGGACGTTGCAAATTTACCCCCAGACCTGAGGGAAAAAAACTTGAGAGTCCAGCCATGGTGCTGTGCTCTCACAGTTGGATTTGTGCGTGGAGACGAAGAAAAATGAGTAGTCTGTCTTGTACGGGAAGGAGGGAGATGTTAAATCTTATTAGCCCTGCCTATGCTGTGAGATTTTTATTTCCTACATAAAATAAGGGGGGGGATGAGGGGAGGGAAGGGGGAGCGTGAAGAAACAAGTGCGAAGAGCCCACATGAGGCAAAGCGGGATAATGAATCGCATCTCACAGCTGTGTTCCTACTTTCCTCCAGAGCACGGAGCGCAGACACTTTAATGCCAGCCTTGTTGTCCTTCTCCCTCTTCTGCCAGTCGTGATTCATTAGGAGTGATGTCTCATGAATAGATTACTGCTTCATGTCTATGCTAATGCACTGTCAGGCCCCATTTTTCACCTTTGCTTTACAGCCCTGGTTTCCAAATTAACCTGGATTGTGACACTTTATTATTCAATTATTTATTAACGTTTTATATACGTGTCTGTGTGCAGTGGTAGGTATATAGAGATGTATAAGTATGTATAGCACATGCTGATGCAATTGCACCACTGGCGTGCAGGAGACAGGCTTGTAATATTATCCCGGAGCTGTCACTTGCTTTCATTTAATCAAGGTAGTCCCAATTTCAGGGAATGTGTCCTGAACAAAAGGAAATTGAGCAAATTGTATGACAAGTCATGCAGAGGGAAGAGATCAGTTTCCATCACTGAGCGGTGTGCAGCAGGGATGAGGGTGAGGGGCAGCGCCGAAGCGCTAATGAAAGCGACAGCTGAGTGAAGGTGCCGGACACAGAGCGTGTGGTTGGGCAGTGGGGTTTTTCATAGAATCACAGAATCACTTGGGTTGGAAGAGACCTTCAAGATCATCAAGTCCAACCATAAACCTACACTGCCAAAACCACCCCTAAACCATGTCCCTTGGCACCACGTTTCTCGCTTTCCCTGCTCAGCACGCTCGTGGCAGCTATCTGCAGTGTTCTGGGACCTCTCTGGCTCGTCTCGGTTCACTTCCTAGCTGCAGCCGTCGCAGAGAATTCTCTTTTGTAGCCAAAACTGCTGCTGTTTTCCACTTTCTTCCTGTGAGAAAGGAGGTCGTGCCGTCCTGTGGATGCCAGCAGCAAACACAAGGACCCTGCGCCCCCCTGTGTGACTGCAGCCGTCACAAGCAGCAGATACCTTTGGTCTTTGATGCCTTCATCTTCAGCCTTGCAGCCTCCCTCCTGCCCTGGCCGTTAGCCGCAGCTGGAGCAGCGGTGGCCTTTGTCCAGGAGGAAGAGCTTGCCGTGCTCCCTGCGGCAGTGGTGACAGGACAAAGCCGAACTGACTGCGCGGTGCCCTCGGCCCCAGGGCACCGCCCCGCTTCCCCCCCAGTACCTGGTTGCCTCTCTAGCCCAGGCAGCCAAACCCCAGGAGAGAGGGATGTGCTCAGGGCCCTGGCAGGGCCACCGTCACAGCGGAGCGCTCAGTTAGATGGGGATGGATATTTTGGGTCGCTCTGCCAGAGCCCATCGGCTTTGGGGCTAGAGACCAGAACAGGAGGGTGTCAGCAGGGCTGCGCAGTGTGAAAACGCTGTCAGGTTTTATCTAAATCAGAGCAAAGGCATTCAAGTGAGGTGGTTTTAATTCTTCAGAACAGAAAAGAAGAAAAAGGAATATTCTGTGTGGATCCATTCTGGGGTAATTCAGTCCCAAGATGTAGGTAATGTATAAAGGAAACAGGATTTATTGGTGTTTTCCAGCTTTCCTTCAGCCATGCAGCAACTCTGTCTCTGGCTGGCTGAGTTCTCCTGAGATGCAGCCTTTGAAATTCCCAGGAGGATTAAACCTAGGAAAAATTGGGAGGAGGGAGGGGAGGGGCTGGGAGAAAAGTTTCTGCAGAGAGAAGGTCACCTCCGCGCCTTTACAACGAGCAACTTTCAGTAGATTGATAAAACAATAATCTTAATGCCTTCCTCACCGTCTCCAACTCTCCGAGCAGATTTACCACCTCGCTGATAAGATACAGCGGGATGCGCGGCCCTCGCTGCCTCCGCGCGTCGTAGCTGCGCTGCTAAGCCCTGCTCCGCACGGAGCGGCCTTTCTGGATTTCTCCCAGTCTTGTGAGAACTTACATCTTCTCATTAATTTACTTCCAAGCAACAGTAATATATCATTAGTGCTATTGTATATTAATAGCTGGCTTTAGTTCTTAAACTGCATCCAAGGGCACGTCCTGGGAATATGAAGAAAGGACATCAAGAAAAGATTAAGCGAGGAGCTCTAGGGAAAGGTTCTTGTTCCTAATTAAGGGCATGAAAATCCTGGGAAGTGGTGGGAATGCTGGGAACAGACATCACTGGCTCTGATACTGGGAAACGATTAAAATCTACTGGTGCTCAGGAACGACAGGACCGCGGGCGAGCAACTGTGACATCTATGGCTGAGCCAGTGCCATGTCGGGGTCCAAAGGGCTGTTACAGATCACCCGGCACCTCCTGGGCAGAGCGGGATGAGGAGCTGCAGGAAAGTTTCTGCGCCTTTTGCGGCTGCCTCTGTGCACACACAGCGTGTTCTGAGCAACAGACACCCTCATGTAAAACGCGACTGGACGCTGGGACAAGCCCAGTCTCTGTGGGGTTGCGAGTCCTGCAGAGAACTGCCTAGAGCCTTGCGTGTAGGGGCTTGTTCCTTTTGTAGTTTAAAGCTATGTGGTCAAGCGTTCCGATGGAGGCCAGGCTTTGAACAGCAGAAGCGATTTTGGATGAAGTCCAAGCTCCTACCCGACCTCCTTCACTCACAGAAAGAGGCCCTTGGATTTCCTCTGGCTTGTAACTAGACCCAGCAGAATAGGCTGGAGAATGGCTGGCCATGAGAACGTATTTTTAAAGAGTGCCCAAGCTGCTGAAGGACTTTTGAAATAGTTATGTATTGAGCTACACCTCTGAATTCAGCTGCGCTTTCGCTGGGATTTGTGTATGTTTGCTTTTCCCTTTCCTTGGAGCTGTGGAGTGCCCTGCTGTCCCACGTCGGAGCTGGCTGCCAGCAGCGCTGCTTCAGGGTGTGTGGAGTTTATGGGGCCCCGTCCAGCTGGTGAAAGGAGGGGCACGGTGCTGACTGCGGCTTGGCATCAGACGCCAGAGTTTCAGAGCAGGCTGGAGGACAGGGATGCTTGCGGCTGCGAAAATGTTTATGAATGGCAGGTCTAATGAAATGAGAGCTTTCGGTGCTGTGAAAGAAACTTTTACCTGGTTTTACGTGAAGGTCTAAGGACTGGAGTCCACAGGAGCTGTCTCAGCTCAGCTCCTGGCTGCCTGCTGGGCCAGACACACCGGGAGATCCGAGTGCTCCGAAACATCCAGCTGGTCCCTTGTGCTCAGCACAGTTGCTGGTGGCTCGCAGCCTGACTGACTGTGGCTCTCAGCTGGCTTGTGGGCTAAAACATCTGAAAACAAGCAGAATTGTGCCAGAATATCCAAAGTGTTGGCCTGAACTAGTAGCCCTTCTAGAAATACGCACAATAAATGTTTCTTTTAAATGCTAGTACTTGGCACCCGGGGCATGTCACAGGCTGTCAAGCAGGAGACAGAATCCAAACATGATTTCCAGTGAGGAGCAGCCGGAGCCCTTGCTCGGGGAGGGCCGGCAGAGCGTTTCACTGCAGGCTGCGCTGCTGTGTCCCTCCAGTGCGCACCTAATGATGTCACCGCCTCTTCTCTTCCAGTCCGACATGCAGAGCTGGGAGGAGCAAAGCCAAGGAGCCATCTACACGGTGGAATACGCCTGCAGGTACAGGAAACCCCTGCAAGGGGGAGGGTTGTGTTTGCAGGCAGGGGTGTTGTGGAAGGAGCAAAGCAGAAGCCGCTCCCCGAGGCCTCCCCGGTGCCAGGCAGGGAGAGACCCTCGGCAAGGCTCGAGGGCGCGAGGCAGCGCTCTCTGAGCCATTACGGTGAATCTCGGGGGCTTTGCTTTAATGAACGTGCCGGCTCTTCCCCGGTTCTGTGCGCGGTGCGGACCTGCCGATCTCCTGCCGTAAATCCACCCACCAGCCAGCTAGTGTGGGAAGATGCGCTGGGCTATATAAAGTTGAGGTTTCTGGTTAACAGCCCTCCCTGTCGGGGGGGGGGGGCGCGTGCGCTAAAACCACGATGCTTTTGGAAATACTAACCAGTCCTCCCTCTCCCTCCACCCCTCCTCTTCTCTTCTCCCAGTGCCATAAAGAACATGACTGACAGCAGCGTGTACTTCAAGAGCATCGACAGTCTGCTCAAACACGCCATAGCCATGAAGGACCAGCTGAACGCTGCACAGGGCCGCAGGTAGCGAGGGGGTGTGACGCTGCCTGTTTGTCTGCGTGACCGCCCTGGCTGGCAGAGGCTTCGGTGATGTAACGCAGCCCCGTGCAAATACGCCAAGCAGTTAGCTCAGTAATATGATTCTAGGCTATTACTTGAAAGAGCACGCTGCTTGCCTTCCAGTGATCTTCTGGCTTTGTTTACCAGGAAGCAAATAATCTCGTTTACAAAAGGTTAACTGGAAAATAATTTATTTCCTTATTTTAAAAAGGGACGTTTGGTCGCATAATACATTAAATCTTTGTTGCGTTAAAGGCGTTTGGATTGAGATGACGCTACGGAGATGGAGCAGGTGAGGGGCTGTGTTTGGCGCTGTTCTCTGTCACCTATCTGGCCCTTTTGGGGCAGAGTCTCATGGAGATAAGCGGTAGCAGAATGATGATGCGTTTTTGTAGGTTTGCAGTTGAACTGCAGCTACTAAAATATCTCCCAGCAGACTGTCTGAGTCATGTATTTGCCTCTTCTGAGAACGGTGTTGGTATTGGGAGTCTGACTGGGTCGCAGTGAGAAAATTCCCAAATGCTCATCCCTGATAAAACCACCACAGCAAACGGAGAGCCACTGGCTCTGCGGAATGACTCCGCCTTAGACACTTCTGGTTCAGGTTCTGTAGTTTCCCGGTTGCCCACGGGGCAGAGTCACACTCTGTGCAGCCCAGAGCACTTCTAGTGGTTTTCACAGTGGTGTGGCTGCAAAGATCGCTGTCCTGACACCCCCGGGGGCTGGCGTTGCGCTGCGCCGTGGTCTGCACAGCACACTGAAAGGTGTCTCGGCTGCTCCCCTGCTGTGAGGTTTATTTGAGGGAGCCCCTGGTTCCTCACGTTCTCATGGCTGCTGGTGTCCTGCCTGCTGGACGTGACTGTCTCTCTCTTTTTACAGCGCTGCTGCCCCACAAGCCAAGAATCCTCCAGCCAGTTCCTGATTCCAGACAGGACTGGCCGTTCTCCGCTGCCTTCTCCAGCCCGGCTCTTTGTTCTCCAACCACGGGGAGGAGTGAGAAACCACTTGCTCCATCTGTGAAGCTGCGCAGAGGCCTCTGCCCACCTCCCCGTTCCCAGTAACAAGGTGCTGCACCACTGGGGTGAGGACTGCCTTTGCGGGGTGCTCTGGGGAGCAGCTGTGTCCCTTTCCACAGCACCCTGCAAAAGGGAAATGGGGTGATTCCGCACTTGTCCCTTGCAGTTCTTTTCGATGGCAGACTGTTACGAGGCGTTTTTCTCTCTACCTCTTGGCCACAGAAATATCTCAAAAACTGGGTCTTGCTTTCAGTGTTTTGTAGACGGCTGCGTAAAGATGTAATGTTAGGCACACTTCAGCTTTGTTCAGGAGGCATTCTGCAAGGAGAGTTTTTCATGTGTGTGCCAGGGAGTTGCTGAATTTGGTTTTAGTGAGAACAATAATAAAAAGAAAAAAAACAAGAAAGTTCTCTTTAAAACCTTCCCCTATTGCTCACTCAGTCGGGCTGGGGGGGTCTTGGAGCCGGCTGGCTCGGTGTGTTTCAAAGGGCACGGAGCAAAACAAAGGCACACAGAGTTGGAGCCTTTCAAGTGAAAAAAGAAACTGTCCTGATCTTCAAAAAACAACAAGAAAAGGACTTTCTTCGTTCCCTGTCAAGCAGTGGGAAGCAGAGCTGTACTCGCAGCTTTGGAGGTCACTTTAAAAAGGATGCAACTTCAGTGTTAATCTCTCCTGGAACTAACAGTTCTGTTCTGCTGGAGAATTTGCCAAGGATGCAGGGATCACAGCAGCGCTAAGACTCAGTTTCCAAAGAAATTGTATTGTGCTTGGGATAACAGGTGTCCTTCGGGATAACAGCACAGGAGGTGAGAGCGGATCTGTTTGAATCGGTGGCCTCCCTCCACTCCCTGGAATGCTTTACTGACCTCTGGATGATAAGGAATTGGGGAAGAACCAAGCGTGCTGCCGCTCCGGGCCTGGGCCGGGCTGGCGGAGTGTGGGGCTGCGAGAAACCGGCAAAGTGTTCGTCAGCGCAGGGATGGAGCGAGCTGAACCCGCTCCTGTTTCCTGGAAGCAGCCACTGCCTTTAGCACTTGCGCTTCCTGCCCTGCGCGCACCAGGGGACCAGCAGTGCCAGTGCAAGCCCCTTCCCAGACCTCAGCCTCGACGATCCATACTCTTCTCCTGGTGGCACCCCAGAGAGGTCCCTCTGCCGCTGAGTAAAGCCAGGGCACTGGGGCTGCCCCCACGCAGCCCCTTCCCCTGCCGAGAGCTGTTAAGTGACGCTGCTTGGCAAATTGTGTCCTGCTTGGTGGTGACGGAGCAGCGGGCTCTCTGCCGCCCCAAACCCGCCCTCTGCAGCTTGTGGGCTGCTTTGGTTCCATCTCACTTGTTGCTCCTCCGTCACCCCCCGTAGTTTCTTGCTGCCTGGTGGCACGCTGGGAGGAAGCTCTGCTGGGTCGGGTGTACGAACCGTGGGTGTAGTGCTGGCTCCTGGGGCTGGAGGAGGAAGGAAGGAGGCAGGGAGGTGTAGACAGCCCGAGGAATCAGCTGGGACCTGCTGGAGAAGGAGGGGAGGTGTGGTCGTGGACAGGGTCGCTTGCTTCTCACCCACGTGTTCCACTTCCTTCGCTGCCGTTGGGGCAGCCGTGGGCGTCCTGCACGGGTCAGTGCCGGCCGCTGCCCTGCCACCGCGGTCCTTGGTGGTGGGGTGGCGAGTGCCAGTAGCACCGCAGGAGGGGCTGGGGGCTCGGGGCAGGTGGCCGAGGGCTTGTGGCTTTGAGTGGAGGTGGCATCTTCTCAGTCAAAGAAGCGAAGAGCGTGAGGCGGTTGGCTGCACAGACCCTCGGGTGGGAGAGCAGCCGTCCCCCTGCTCTGGCGAGACGGGACCTATAGGAAGCTCTAAACAGAGATGCCAATCTTGGCCTTGGTGCCTGCAGCTCCCCTGGGGTGAGATGGGCCGAAAAGCTCCCGCTTCCACTCACACCAGCGTCGAGTCCTTGCCCGAGGCTCCAGGTTTGCGTGACAGCATGTTCCTCATCTCCTGCGTGACGCCATTCCAGGGCTTGCCCTGTGCCTGCAGCAGGCCGGACTCTGCCGACAGCGTCCTGTGTGTTCGCGGCAGGTTGTAGCTCTCCTTCTCGGAGCGAAGCCCGGGGCTGCCCGAGGAGGTGAGGTTGCTGCTGGCTGGAGAGCCCAGCTGGGATTTGCACTCCAGGAAAGGCGGGAAGGAGAACTCCCGGTGGATCTCGGGCCGGGGCCGGGGTGCAGCCGCGTTCTTGTTGTTCAGATCACTGGTGGAGGATTCGCCATGCTGGGCAGAGTCGTTCTCGTAGAGGGTGTGCGAGACCTCGGAGCGGCTGCGGCGTGAAACCTGAGAAGCCCGTACCAGGGCGTGCGTCACCGTGATCAGCAGGACGATGATGCCGGAGGAGAGGATACACGCGCTGGCAATGCCGGCCTCCAGTTCAAACAGCAGCAGCATGTAGATGGCGAGAGCTGGAAGGAAAAGGAGAGCACAGAACATCTTGAGGAGCCAGGAGGACTAACGCGATGCAGCTGACCTGTAAACATGGGGCCAGAGGAGCTCTCGAGAGGGCTGGTCACCGAGGGCGGAAAGTTCGCACTACGGGAATGAGCTGGCAAAGCCATTTTGCAAAACCAACCCAAAGTTGAAGTAGAAACTCAGCAGCTCACGGGCACTCGGCAACCGGCGCAGGATGCACAATCTGGGCCGAAAGTCGTGGTCCCTGGTGGGACATGAGCACTTGCCTGTTAGGTAGACTGAAACCCCGCAGCAGAACAAGCCGATGGCAGTGTGGCGAACCGTCCGGCTGTCCAGGAGGAACCAGTCCGCCCTGCAAAACAGGTGAGAAGAATACAGGTCTGTGTGGTCTCCTGGCCCTGGTGTGAGCACAGGAGAAACGCTGATGCTCTGCATGCTCTGACCCCTCTGGTGAAACTGGAGCGCTGGTTTTGCATAGAGAAGCGGTTCAGAGCCGGGTCACAAGCCCAAGGACCTTTGCTGAACTGGGGTTTTCCCCAGGCTGCGGGTTTGCCCAGCTCTGGGCTGTGTCGTTCCCGCTCTGGAATGGGAGACTTGGAGATCACTTGGAGTTTCAAACTCTTCCAGTCTGGTTGGAGCTGCGCTTTGGGAACCAGATGGGAGCAGGGGCTCAGGAGAGACAAATCCCTGGGGGCTTTTTGCAGGTGATTTGCCCCCGTTCTGAACCCTGAAGAGCAAGCAAGGAACAAAACTGAGGCGTGTCAAGCCCGTCTCCCCCTGACGGAAAAAATGACAAGTAAAGTGCTGGCGCGTTGAATCGAGCAAGGCCAGGTTCTCTCTTTCCCCTTGGGACTGGATTTCTGTGCTCAGCTCAGATTGCAAGCCTTTTGTCTGGAGGGGGCTTGGCACTTGAATTGTGCTTAAAACACATGAAAAGACCAGTTTCTCTCCAGCAGGGCCTTTGTTTCCCACCCAGCACCGACCCCTGCGCCTGCTGCCTGCGCTTCCCAGGGCACGCTCTCTGCCCAGCCACCCACGGCTCCGCTCGAGCATCTTCGGAGCCAGATTGACCTGGCAAACCTCAGTCCTGGCTGGGCTTTGGAGGCTGCTGTCACCAGCGGATGCCTCCGCTAATTGGGAACGCGGGATGTGGCCGTTGGGGGACCGGTGTAGTGTGGCAGATGGGTGCCAGGCAACTCGGGGGTGGGAAAGGCCGGGGGGGGGGGCTTGGAAATGGAAGTGCTCGGAGAGGTGTTGGCAGGAGTGTGATGCTGAGAAGCTGCAAACAGTCCCTTGGAACAACTGGGGGTGCACAAGGCCTCGCTGGTCCTGCCACCCACCTCCAAAAGTCCCAGAGAGCCGCTTGGAAACATGCCCTGGCTTGGAAAGACCAGCTGAAGGAGCAGCAGCACAACCTTCTCCTGCCAGGCCCAGCCTTGGCGTTGGTCCCCTGCGGGGCCGGCTCCTTCCACCCCGCGGGGTGAATTCAGCAGCCGAGGATGATGTGCCCTGGTCCAGGACCCCCCTCAGCATGGCCTGGCCCCCTCCCCTCCTCCCGGGCTTGTTGTAGCCCCTCGGCCGTTGCCGCCCGTGCGGGGAGCCTGCAGCCGGGAGCCGTTAATAGACCCTGGACCCGCTCCCGGGGGAAGAGCAGCCGCTTTGTTTTATTAATTACCTGAGTCGGGGCGGGGGGATTAGCAGGGAGGAGGAGGACTTTGTTTGGAGCTGGCTCAGACTATTGAGCGCGGCGCTGAGAAGCGGAGGGGTAATTCAGTGTGACAGGCCCAACGTGGGAAAGGTCCCTGGGACGTGAGCGGGTCCCCTAATGAAACCGGTGCCCGGTGGGGCCGGGCCAGCTTGGCCACCAGGAGACGGTGGCTAATGGCATCCCAAGTCGTGGGGAAGAGAGGCTGTATCCTGCTGGCACCTCCAGCCCGGGGGCAGCCTGCAGACCAGCATCCCTGTGTCCCGAGAACCTGCCCTTTTCCTCCCAAAGATGAGCGTAACCTTCAAGTCGCGGCCGGGGAAACTGAGGCACGGCCGGACTAAGTGACCTGCTGGAGATTCCGGGCAGAGGGACGCCAAGCCGGGGCTCCCAGCCCTACCAGCGCCTCGTATCGCCTGCGCCAAAGCCAAAAGCAGCCTCATGCTTTGCCAGGGCTCCGAAGCAGAGCGGAGAAATATCATTTAAAATCAAATTGTTCAAGAAAAGTTTTCCTGCTCGGCAAGAGGCGCCGGCGGGGTACGCAGCCGCGCAGCGATGGCTGCTCTGTCCTGTAAGCCCTTGACCAAGTGGCTGCTGGCGTGGCCCGGGCTGTGCCGCAGCCAGCACGTTCCGTTTCTCTACCTGTGACTTTGCATCTGGCTGCCTGATTAGCGCTGCTCCTCTCGCACGCTCGGGATTTGCAAAGTTGAGCCTCACAACTTTGAAACTGAGCGTTTTACAGCCCAAATCGATACCAGTTCTCGGAGAAATTTACAGCTGATGGGCACTTTTCTGCTGGAACGCTTTTCCAGCAGAAACTCGGCTTCCCCAGAAAGCCAAGTTCGCTACGGGAACTTTGTGTTTTGCAGAAATATTTTCCCTTCGTTAACAAGCGCGCCGAGCGTCAGCTTCGTTTGGAAGATGCTGAGAGGAGACGCTGCCGCTTGCTGGAGTCCCTCCAGCCGCCGTGCTCCACGCGGAGCAGGAGGCATTGATGGGTTTGTCTAATTAGGGACAAAACTGTCGAAACGTTATCATTTCCTTTAAATGAGTTTTGACTTGCTTAAGTCGGCGTGGTCCCAAAATGGTCCCGTGGGCACCATTACGTGAGCTACCTCCACGCACAGACCACTTTTCACCAACAGGGTTTTAAATCTGGTTATTTGCGAGTTGTTTTTTTTAATTTTAACTCGATAGCGGAGCCGGTGCTGGGCCGGGCCGGCGCAGGCAGAGGAGCCACCGGCCCAGCCCGGCTCTCGCTGGAGGGAGGAGAGGGGAAGCGCTTCAGAAACAGTTTTTGGGAGTGTAAATGTGCTGGTAACGATTAAGTCAACACATGTCTGTGGTTAATGACCCCAGGCCCGCGATCATTTTGGCGCTGCGTTAGTGACCTGTGCAACCACCCCAGCAGCGACCCGAAGCACCCAACTCTCCCCCTGCAAAGGGACAAATCTCCGGCACTCCTGAGTGTCCTGGCCTTGGCCTTGAACTGGGCCGGCAGGCTGGTGTCACCCCATGCCCTCCGACAAGCCCGGAGAGGGACCCCAACACGGGTTTCCGCAGGGATGGTGTTGAGGAACTCACACGGCGCGTGTTAGTGCCGGCGGGCGGATGGGCTGCGGCCAACTTGCTCCCGGTGAGTGCGGTCGCTAAGCGCAGCTGCACCCCGAATTCAGGGACACGCGTCACCGGCCAGAGAGCGCCCTGCGTCCCGGGCCGGCACCGCGGAGGGGAATTTTGTGATATCCGAGTGCCAGCAGCATCGTTTGCTCCCGCCAGCCCCTTTCGTGGGGACAGTGACTGGGGAGACCTGGCAAAGGCTGCATCTTGGGGTGCAGGGGGGGTCGGCAGGGCTGCGCGCGAGCCCCCGTGTCTGGGGGCAGCAGTGCTCCCCTGCACCCCCGAGCCCTCCTTGCACCCC
>VZSF01011542.1:0-16307 GCA_013398295.1 Chionis minor
GCGTGCACACGCGTGTCGGTGCGTGCGGGTGTGCCCGTAGCCATGTGCTGGCGTGTGCGTGCCTGTGCGTGTGCACACGCGTGTCGGTGCGCGTGCCTGTGCCTGTGCACACGCGTGTTTTGCCTGCGCGGCTGCACACGCGTGTGCCGGGGTGCGCGGCTCCTCCCTGGAGCGGCGGTGCCGGCGCGGCACCGCCAGCCTCGGGCCGGGATGGGCGCCCCTCCCCGGGACCGACGGTGCTGTCAGGGCACGTCGGGGTGCGGGGCGGTAACCCCCCACACCCCCCGCGGGAACGGGGTGCTGCGTGGGAAGGGCGCGGAGCGGGGGTGTCGCTGCCGCCGGGGCCCCGGCGCTGCTGGGCGGCCGCGGGGGGGTCGGTGCCAGCCTAGTCCCTGCTCCTGCCGCTTCCCTCGGGGGGCACTCGCTGGGTTCCAGCCGTGTCCGCTCGGCTCTGCCCTCTCCAGGACCCACGAGTGGCCGTGGCCGGAGGCGTGGGGTGTCTCACGGCATGTGCTCCCCGCTCTGGAGGGACCCGCTGGTGCTGGCAGAGCTGGGGGGCTCCCGGAGAGCTGAGGGCTTCCCGCCATGCTCCTGCTCCAGGGCTGCCCCGCGGGGCTCGGGAGGGTTCGGGGCCGGTTGGGTGACACCAGCCTGTGTCCCCCTGCTGTGCCTGGGTGGGTGGCCGCAGCCAGCTCTGCGCGGCACGGCCGCAGCTCGGCGCACCCTCGCCATGGGGCATAGGTGCTGAGCTGGGGCTTCCCGTGGCTGGGGGACTCATGTCACTCCTGGCTCCAGGGACGCTGGTCCCAGTGAGCGGAGGGAATAGCTCAGGCTGCCC
The DNA here is from genome assembly GCA_013398295.1 of Chionis minor. Classification (NCBI taxonomy): domain Eukaryota; kingdom Metazoa; phylum Chordata; class Aves; order Charadriiformes; family Chionidae; genus Chionis; species Chionis minor. Next base: position 839 of record VZSF01011542.1, read on the forward strand.
CGTGCTCCTACTGTACCCTGCAGACCCCCCTCTGCTGCTGGGCTCAGCTCGCTGTCACCCCACGCTGCGCCCAGCTCCCCTCGAGCAGATGACGGGTGCTGAGCCCTCCCACGCTCTCAGCCTGGTGCCCAGGGCCAGGCTCCAGCTGCCGCTCTCTCCGCAGGGGTGCCTGTGCCACGTACCCCCACTCCGGCAGCTGCAGCAGCGCCTGGATCCTGCTCCCGGTCCGGCTGTGCCGGGGCAAGGCTGGCTTTTACGGTAGGCGGCCGATTCCTTTCCTCCCTTCCCGTGGGACTGGGCACCATGTGCCACCACGCAGGCTGTGCCAGGGCCAGTGGGTGCTCTAGGGGGCCGCCCAACCTGTTGCCAAGGGTGGCATGGAGAAAACCGGTCGGCATCCGAGGGGGACTCGGGGTCCCTGCACTGCTCCCCTCCTTACTGCCCCATCCTCTCTCTTGCAGACCCGCGGCGGGAATAGCATGGGAGAAGGCTTCCCTGGGCATGGGCAGCGCTAAGGAGCCGGAGGGGCTGCAGCTGCTGAGCCGCCAGGCCAGGGCTGAGGACGCCTGCGAGCCCGGTGCCAGCTCCCCTGGCTGCCCACCGGCGGATGAGTGTCTGCCCGGCTCTGGCTGTGCCGGGAGTAGCCGTGCCATGAGGACCTGCTGCGTGGCTGAGCCGGAGGCCCAGGGCACCGTGACTGGCGCAGCGGCAGAGAAGAAGGTGCCATCATCAACAGGACCAGCTCCTAGTACGCTTCTCCCGGACGCCAGCGCAGAGCCAAGCGTGGCGGCATCGACGGGGAGCTGTGGGGGACCAAGTGGAGCTGCCCCTGCCTGTGGTCCCACGGAGATGGGGGTCCCCGGTGCCCAGAAGGAGAACGTGGCCCCTGTGCCCCCCCTGCCTGAGCCCTGCCTCAAGGCCCCCAGCAAGGACATGGGGAACACGCCGGCTCCTGCCAAACATGTGGTGTTTGTGGAGCCCACCGCAGGCGCTGGAGGAGCCGAGCTTCCAAGCCAGGAGCAGCCCCAGGGTGGCACAGGGACGTCCCTGGGTGCTGCGCCCCAGCCAAGGGGTGGTGAGGCTTCCAAGCCCCCTCAGGGGGGCACAACAGACCCCCCCAGCACCGGCACTGCAGGGAGCGGGGGCCGAAGCGAGGCAGGGCCAAGCGCCACCACCCTGGATCACGGCAGAGCCGAGGGGAGCCCAGCCCAGGGTGTGGATGCCAGGAGCAGCCAGCAGCCCCGGACAGCCAAGCTGCTCTGCGAGTCCTACTCCTTTGAGGTGACCCCACCACAGGATGCCGGGACACAGGACATGGGGACACAAGTGGACAGCCGAGCGTCCCTGGTGTCGGTGGCCTTGAGCCCCATGAGCCCCCCAGGTGGGGCTGCTGCCTTCACCTTCCCCAAGAGAGAGCCAGGCTCTGCTGCACCCCCACGCCCAGAGCCCTCCAAGAAGGACGCGGAGATGCAGGTGTCCATGCCCGTGGAGACCCGCTCAGTGGCCACTGGGCCCATGACACCGGTGGCCAAGTCCCCGCAGGCCTCGTACCCTGAGGTGCACGTGAAGGGGACAGTGGTGGAGGAGGAGGAGGCTCCGGAGCCCATCCGGGAGGTGAGCTGGGACGAGAAGGGGATGACGTGGGAGGTGTACGGGGCCTCCATGGAGGTGGAGGTGCTGGGCATGGCCATCCAGAAACACCTGGAGAAGCAGATCGAGGAGCATGGGCGGCAGGTGGTGATGACCCCCCAGAGCACCCGCACTGGCTCCATCAAGGGAGCCCCCCGCAAAGGCGAGGCCAAGAGGCAGCCCAGCATCTTTCGGGCTCTGCTGCAAAACGTCCGGCGGCCCCGGTGCTGTTCCCGTGCCGGTCCCGCCATGGAGTGAGCCGCTGGCCGCGCCGGCGGGGTGGGGGTGCCGTGGGGCTTTTTGGGGGAAGTGGGGAGGGGTCCCTGCCCCGGCGTCCCGAGACGCCCGCTGCCAGTGTGCGGGGCTCCTGGGGCCAGGGCAGGTGGTGGTGGAGAGCTGCACGCTGGGGCAAGGCATCTCCTTTGCTGCGGGTCCCCCCACCAGCCCGGAGTCCCTCCTCCAGCCTAGCATCCTGGAGGTGCCCTGGGACATGAGGCTGGTCTCTGTGCTTGGTGGCTTTTTTTCAACACGATCAGGCACATGGCTCCTTCCAGCTGGAGGCGGCTGCTCCCAGGCATCTGCTCATGGCTCGGGTCCGGAGATGGCTCAGGATGGGCACGGGCAGGTTGCTGCTCGTTCCCCCGAGCTCTGTCCTCGCTCACACCCCAGGCAGCAGTGTCGCTCCCTGTGCTGGAGAGAGGCTGGTGCATCGCCGTGCCACCACTTTGCCAGCCCAGGGCTTGGCCACGCTCTGACCAGCCCATGGCTGTGCATGCGCGGATCCCCGTGGCTGCCCAGGGTGGGGGCATTCAGCCCAGCCCACCACAGCCTTGTCTTCTCTGCCCCACCACCATGCCGTGGGTGCCCCGGAGCTGGGAGGACATGGCCATGCAGGGCACCGGGGCATATCCCAAAAGGGAGACACTGGGGCCAACTACACCTATGGTGGAGAGTCGCTCATCCACATCACCATGGTTGGAGGCGCCTGGGGAGTCTGTCCCCATGGTCCCCAGCTCCCCCTGCCCAGGGACCTGCCTGGGAGCAGCCATCAGAGCCCAGGGCACGTCCTCGCCACGGCTGGCGGTGGGGATGAAGCCTGCCCGGCTGCTGGGTCCGTCCAGCTGCCCTGGTGCCGGAGAGGCCCCGTGTGCCGTGAACTTGGGTACTTGTCCCTGTGCGGGTCCCTCCGGCCCCGCTGGCTGCTATCCTCTGACGGCAGCCATCGATGCGCCTGCTGCAAAGCGCTGCCACTTTTTACAGCTGGGGTTTTACAGGGCTGTGGGGGAGGGGGGCTTTTATTGAACCATGTTTGCATTTTTGGAGCTTTTTAAGAGACACTTTCAGCTGTACGTGTCCTGCCTGCAGCCACCCCGGTGGCCTGCGGGGCTGTGACCCTCTTTTCAAACACTTTTCCTACGTTGCCTGCGCCCCGCTGGGCTGGAGAGCACTGGGAGCGAAGGGTCGGCATGCAGGGGGGGAGCATCCCTGTGACTGGGTGAGCATCCCCGCGGCTGCCAGCACCACGGCGTCCTGCCAAGACACGGGACCTGGCCCCTCCGGCCTGGCCCATTGCAGAGGACACCCGCCATGCCACAGCGAGGTGGGGTCCAGGCCTGTGCCCAGCACCTGATGGGCAGGAGGCTGCAAACAGCGGGGGTGCTTGGGGAGCTGCACCGTCCCCGCCGGGCAGAGGTGCAGGAGGGCTTGAGGTGCCGGGGGCACCAGTGCAGCCACTTCCCCTCTTTAAGGGGCAAGTCTTTCCCCCCCGCCAAAGCCCCATTGTACATCCTGGGCTTGTTTTGGCCTGACGGGGCTGTGTCTTGCCCCGGGGGGAGGTTTGCGAAGGGCTCGCTGAAGCGCCAGGGGGCAGCCGTGGCCAGTGCCTGCTCTGTGCCAGGAGCCAGCTCTGCTCAGCGCCTTGGGCTGCGGGAGCGGTGCCACGGCCATGCGGGGATGACCAGGAGCCCTGGGGCATCCTCCCCCCTGCCCCGAGCTGTGCCCCACCTCCAGCCCCCTGCTGCCGAGCTGCGGCACACCAGCGCTGCAGCTTCATCACCTACTTTCCTCTTTTTTTCCTCTTTGTTTCTTTTTTTGGGGGTGGGGGGGAGGAAGGGGGCGGGAGGACCAACCTGTCAACGTGGATGTTGGGTAATAAAACCTTGCACAAACCTCTGCGCAAGGCTGCCTGCACCTCCTTCCCCTGGGGCTGAGCAGGGGCGGGGGACAGTGGGGAAGCCCAGGGAAGCATCCCGTGGACAAGAAGCCGGGCCAAGCCCCATGGTGGCACTCACCTCCCCTCCAGCACCAGCCTGGCCTGAAACCAGCTCCTCATGCCCGGAGAGATGACCCTGAGCTGGCTGAGCTCCCCCGGACAGATGGGCTGATGTCCACAGGACACCGGGACTGCTACCGGACAGGTTTATTACCAGCCTCTGAATGTATCATCACCAAAGCAGCTGCCCGAGTCCTGCTCCAGCCCTGCTGCACCCTGCATGCCCGCTCACAAGTCGGTGGTGGTGAAAGTAGTGTTGATGTGCACTTTTTTGGTGGGCTCCTTCAGGTTCAGGGCGGCCTCCAGCACCTCCTTGTCGGTGGGGTCTGTCAGCTGCACTTTGCCCTGCTGCAGGAGGAGAGTGTGGTCAGAGAAGATGGAGACAGAGATGAAGGACAGGGACATTCCTGTCCTTCCCAGGAGCTGGAGGCTGCCAAGTGGATGGAGAGGAAGGGACATGAGGGGTCCAGGAGCCTGGGGACCACAGCAGAGAGGAGGGGATGCAGGGTGCAGTGGCAGGACTCTGTGCTGGGCACCAGCAACTCTTTGCACACTCACCTTGGCCTGGAGGTTGTTGTCCCCAGGTGCATTTACTGTGTTTTCGTCCAGGGAATTAATGCTGTGGAGAGTGGAGGGTTGGAGGGTAGAAGAAAGCCCAGGCACTGGCGGAGTGGGGACGCAGGGTGATGGCCCCATGGCCTTCAGGACCTGCCCGCAGAGCTCACCTGGCCACAGAGACTGAGTCCTCATGGAAGCCCAAGTCATGGGAGGGATCGATGGAGAGGTTCAGCATGGGGTTGGCCCTGGCCAGGGATGGGTGGAAGGTAAGTGACCATCCCGTGGGGCAAGTGACCGTGTTCCCCAGGCAGGAGGGTTGTGACAGCAAGCCCTGCAGCCCCTGGGTGTGGGGACAGCCTGGGCTCTCCCCTCCTGCTGTGGGGAGCCCCCCACTCACCCCTCTGCGTTGTACTGGTTGGTCCCGGGGATGCCGGCTCCCTGCTGCGCCATGGCAGGGCTGAACGTGGTGGCCACCTTCAGAGCCTTCATTGCACTCAGCTTCCTCTTGTAGCTGCAAAGTCCAGGGATGGGGTGGGTGAGAGGGGCAGGGGGGAGCCAGGCCATGGGATGGGGTAAGCGGGACTGGTATGGAGGGTAGGGATGGGTCTGGGGGTCCTGATGAGGATGACGGTAGTGGGGGGAGGGCAGCAGGGGGTGTGGGCAGTGCAGTACCTCCTGGTGGTGAGAACCAGGACCAGAGTCATGATGAGGATGAAGATGAGCAGGAACGCCGCCAGCCCTGCGATGATGCCGATCAGCTCTACCTCTCTGCTGGGCTTCACCACCTCCCCAGGGCCCTGGTGCAGAGCAAGGGTGAGGGCACAGCCCTGGCCAGCGGACCACCCCCCCTCCCCAGTCCCACACGGGGCTGGTGCCTTCTCCCAGTGCCCCTCGCTCAGCCCCACTCACAATGATGGCCAGGCCCAGGTTCACCAGCTCAGCGAGGGCCAGCGGGTCAGACTGTATGAGCCTGCCAAGGAAAGCGGAGGTGTGAGCGGCTGGGCCGACCGGGGTGCATGGCGCTGCCCATGCACAGCCCCCACCCCAGCACGCACACAGTCAGCTGGCTGACGTCCAAGGCAGTGCCGTTGCTGTAGACGAAGTATGCCTCCATCACCGACTTGGCTTTCACCCTGCGGGACCAAAGAGATGGGGTGAGCGGGGTGCAGGGCACAGCGCCCTGCCCCAGGTTCACCCTTCTGATACCACCATCACGTCCCCTTCCCCGCCACCAGCGTGGCCTCACTCACTGGGAGGCACGGGTGTCCTCCACGCTCCGGATGGCTGCCACGTAGACCCCTGCCCTGGTTGCGGTGGTCAGGGCCCTAGGAAAAGGAGGGATGGAGAGAGGCTGGGCCGGGTGTCCTGCTGCTCCACATGTAGGCATGGGGAGTGGCTGGACACCCTGCAGCCCCTGGCTGTGGTGGGGACCTGCCTGCCTTGGTCCCCTTCATGGTCTGTGAAGCTGGGAGACATGGTCGGTGCGTCCTGGCCTGCATGCTCGTGTCCCCTGCTGCAAAGCCCTGCACCCCCCCAGCCCAGCCCTGCACCCCTTACGCTTTGATATTTTCGGAGTTACTCTGGACTTCATCCACTGTTGTCATGAACTGGAGGTGCACGCGGTAGCTCTGATCCACTGCGAAGATCTGCACGGGGAGAGCAGGGGTGAGTGGGGCTGGGCAGGTTGTGGGGCATCTCTGGATGGGGGGGACAGGCGTGACACTCACGTTCAGCGCAATCTGTGCTGCGTGCACTGGTGGCTTGCTGTCCCGAGCTTCCACTGTCACCTGGTACTGCCCCTTCAGTGAGCTATCAAGGTTGCTGGCCACCCTGCGAGAACGGGGACAACCGCGATCCTGTGGGATATCCCTGGGAGGGCACTGCCATCCCGCAAGCTTCACCCTGCCACTATGCCCAGGGCAGGACCCCAGGATGGCTTTGTGGCCTTGCCAGCCTGTCCTGGCCCTGCTGCACCTCTGCCTTGTGGCAGGCAGGAGCTGAGCCATGTTCTCCCCACCCTGGCCCAGACCCATGGCCTCACTGGATGCTCCCGATGTAGGCGTTCCCATCTGATATTGTCTCCACTTTGAAGAGATTCTCCAAAGGCTGGCTGACCCCACTGTCGTCCACGAGCACCACGCTGACAATGGAGAAGACGATGGTTCCCTCCAACCCTGAATCAGCGTCTGTGGCCTGCAGGGACAAAACATGGTAGGAGCACAGATGGGAACAGCCACTGCTTGCCCGCAGTGGGGACAGTTGTGCCCGGCCCCGCAGACTGACAGATGCATGCACATAGCTCCTCACCTTCACAGTAGCCACTTGCAGGTCCACAGGAGAGATTTCGGGGACAACCACTGCCAGGGACAGGCAGACAGACAGCGTGGTCATGCTGGTGTGCAGCCAGGCTTGCTGCAGACCCCATGCCCGCACAGTCCTGGGACTCAGCAGAGCTCCAAGCATTCCCCCCACCCCGCTGCCCTCAGCCCCACAGCCTTCATGGAAAGCACCGAGTAAGCCCAGCCTGGCCACTGCACCTCTCACAGCCCTGCTGTGGCTGGGGGAAGGTCCTCACTGCCAGGGAGCATGGCAGAGCACGTGTGAGTGCAGAGAAGCTCACAGGATGCATCAGCCCCGGCTGCTCACCAAAGGTCTCCAAGATGGGCTGGAAGACTGGTGTGTTGTCGTTAACATCGGTGATGAGAATCCTCAGGGTTTCTGGAAATGCCCCAAAAGCAGAGCTCCGGTAATCAACAGGGCAACCCTGCAGCACCCTCCTCTGCTTCCCTTGGGAGTCCCATCCTCCCAGCAGGCTCAGGACCCTGTGGCAGGGACCGAAAGAGCTGGGGACACTCCCCCTCCATCGCGAAACTGCCTGGTTCCCACCCTGGTCCCCACAGCTTCTGGGAGCTGGGAAAGGCAGGTCCCACCTAACCCTGTTCCCAGTGGCAGTGAAAGGAGCAGGGAGTGGGTGCCGTACCGTTCTGGCTGTAGCGGTTGCCCTTCTCGGTGTACAGGTCTTCAGCCCTCAGCGTGAGCTCCACCATATCGCACACCTCGTAGTCAATGTCCGAGCTGTTCACCAGCACTGAGCCATTGGGTGCCAGCACAAACCAGTCCCAGCACACCTCCCCAGCGCTGGCCGCCCCCTTGAAGCAGGCAACCGCCAGCTCCTCGAAGACCAGCGAGTGGTTGGTGTCCGGGTCAGAGGCGACCAGTGTGACGACCAGACCCTGCTGGGTGCCGTTTTCCTTCACATGCGTGCTCTCCAGTGAGGCAGGCAGGACAGTGGGGGGCTCGTCATTGACGTCTATGATATGGACCACCACCGTGACGTTGGCAGTGTCCCCTGTGTTGTCTGCAGCTGTGTTCTCTGCCCTCACCACCAAGAAGAAGAATTTCTGCTGCAGGTTATCATAGTCCAGAGATGTGTCGGGGTCTACAGACAGCAGCCCACGATAGTGCCCTAGCTCCAGGAAGGATGAGCGAATCAAGAAGTTGCTGGAGCCACTGCCCCTCTCAAGTTGGAAGGAAATGCGGGAATTGATCTCCGTCCTGTCGGCATCTGTGGCCTCCACCTCACCCACGGGGGACCCTGCAGGTGGAGACAGACATTCAGTGGCCAGTGGGCACTGACTCTGGGACACCGCTGGTCCCACCAGCCTGACCACGCAGCTTCTACCTGGAGAGTCTTCAAAGACTGAGAACTCATAGGACTGGTTGAGGAACACAGGTGCGTTGTCATTTATGTCCTGCAGGAGATAAAGTCTGTGGTTGTAGCTGTTCCAGGAAACAGGGTTCCCCACAGCAGGCCGATGACAGGAGTGTAGACATCTGCTCATTGCGCAGGCAGGAGGCACACAAGTCCTCTTCTGCCTCCTTGTACTAACTAGTCCCTCTGCACCCACAAAAAGCCTGAGAGCACGCTGCCCCTGCCACGGCCAGGGATCCCATGTCTCCTCCTTGCCCTTGCATCCCAGCTCCAAGCCCCTGCCTGCCCCAGCATGCCCCATTCTGTGCCCTGGGCTCACCCCCACAGTGATGGTGACGTTCACTGAAGCGCTGAGCTGTGGTATGCCGTGGTCGTACACCTCCACTGTCACCACCATCTGGTCCTGCTCATCTTCCAAGGCTTCGCGGTCCAATGGCTCTTTGCTATGCATCTCACCTGTGGCCTCATCGATGGTGAAGTTTTTGCTGAATGGTCCTGGCAAGATCCTGAAACCCAACTTGCTGTTTTGGTTGCCAGGCTCATCGTTGTCAATGGCCTGGGGAAAAAGTCAGGGATTTGAATGGGGCTGTCTGGCACCTTGGGGACAGTCCCTGCTCCTCTCCAACAGCCCCTCGTTGTCCCCTCCACCTCCATTAATGCACACCTGGATCTGCGTTGTGACATTCTGCCCCTCTTTCACTGAGATGAAGTAAGAGCCAGTGATGATAGGTGCCATGTCATTGGCGTCCAGCACGGTGATCTCCAGCACAGTGGTGCCCACCAGGTTGCCCCCATCCTTGGCCTGGAGGTTGGCGTAATAGATGGAGCGAGTCTCCCGGTCCAGCAAGCTCCCATTCTTCACCAGCACTGCCCCGGTCGTGGCATTCACAGTGAAGATTTCACGGCTATGGCATGGCATTGAGATGTCACCAGGGCTCAGGCCTGGATCCCCCTCATCAGGATGATGTCCCAGTCATGGTTGGCCGTGTTTCTACGTACATGGTCTCCGGGAGCAGCTGGTAGGTGATCTCACCCAGGACACCGCTGTCCGGATCATAGGCCTAAAACAGAGAGAAAGAAGTGTCCAGTCAATCCACCTCAGCCCCCAGGGCAGCAATGAGTCTGGGGCACCGGCTGCTGGCAGTGAGCACCCCAAAAATGTGGTCCTGATGGGCACAGGGTCTCACACCCTGTGTGCCCACGGGCACTGTCTCCTTCCCCCATGCACAGAGAGACCAGTGCCTTCAGCACAAGCTGCACCAGCAGTGCCATGCATGCCCAGCACCCCACTTGGGGGACATAAGCTATGCCCGCTCCCTGTCCAGTGCCTGACCGTGATGTTTGGGGTGATGATGGTGCCATCAGAGCTGTTCTCCACCACACTCAGGTTGTAGGTGCTCTGGGGAAACTCAGGGATGTGGTCATTGCTGTCAATGAGATTGATGGTTACGGTGGCCGTGGAGCAGCAGTCCGTGGGTTTCCCTGTGTCATTAGCAATTATCTGCAGAACAGAGAAGGGACAGTGTCTCACATGGGTCCCCAAACACGAGAAAGAGCCCAGCTCCCCTGCACAAAACAAACTGCCAGGGCAGAGCTATGTTCTGCTTTGGCATTTGAACCCTGCAGGAGAAAAGCTGTGTCACCCCTGTGCCCCAGCATACGCAGGGAGCAGGGACTGTCCCCACGGCGAACCTGCACCACCATGACATGGCTTATCTCATAGTCCACAGCGGATGGTTCTTGCACCAGGATCTGAACCTCCCCTGTGCCCATGATCTTTGGTGGGGAGACAGTGAAGGCGCTGGCATTCGGACCCTGCAGGTACAGCTCGTAATTGCTGTTGATGCCCTGCCAGGGAGAGACGCACAAGGGTGAGGGTGGATGGTGCCACCAAGACAGGAACCTGCACCTCAGCCCAGCCCCCTGGAGAAGCTCCCACCTTGTCTGGGTCATGTGCGATGATGTTGAGGTTGGACACAGGCAGTCTGGAGGAAGAATGCTCTATGATGTTGCCCGTAAAGTTGTTTTGGGCATCGGTGGAGAAGTTGCAGCTGGAGAGGGAGCAGTGGTAGAACTGGGGCTTGTTGTCATTCACATCAGTCACGGTGACTCTCACCAGGGTGCTAGCCTCGGCCACCTTGTTATAGATGTCCAAGTTCTTCTCGCGTGCCTGAGCAGGAGGAGAGAGTGGGTCGGAGGAGCCCAGAGAGAGGGAGAGGATGGAGTTGTTCTTGCTGCCTCCTACTCACCGTGACTTCCAGCAGCACCTCCTCGCTTGGCAGCTGCTCACGGTCCAGGGGCCCACTTACAGTGATGGTGCCATTCTTAGCATTGATAGCAAAGGGGACGCTGCCATCTGGGGCAAGGGGACAGCAGGAACCAGCTACAGCCATTGGGAAAGGCAGGCCCGGCCCTCTCTCCCACTGGCAGCAGCCACGAGCCCAGAACCAGTCCCCATGTTGCCCCTCACTGCCAGATCAGCCCCACCGCCCATCCCACCCTGTCCCCTCACTCACTGGTGATGCTGTAGGAGATTTCATCGTTCACCCCCGTGTCTCTGTCCATGGCGGTGATGGTCAGCACAGTGGTGCCCTGTAGGGACACGGCCACCAGGGCAGGACCCATGATGCTTCCAGCCACCCCCATGCCCTGTGGTCCAAACACCCCGGGGCATCAGGGCTCCCAGGGAGGGCCAGGAGTAGGGGCTTGCCGCCGGGGCAGGCAGGCTCCTTACCAGAGCGCAGTTCTCGGGCACGATGCCGGAGTAGGGCTCGTTGAGGAACCGTGGATCCAGGTTGGGCAAGTCACGAATGGTCAAGGACAGGTAGGTTGAGCTGTTCTGGAAGACGAAGCTGTTGTGCAGCATACCCCCACCGTCCTGGGGATCAGAGCACCCGTTAGTCCCACATCACCTTTACCTGGCAGCCCTGTGCCCCTGGCCTGGCTGGCCCCCACCTTAGCGAGGATCTTGATCTGGTAGAAGGTGTTCTTGGCATAGTCCAGCGAGCCGTTGAGCACCACGCTCCCGTTGAGCAGGATGTAGAAGAGCCAGCGATTCTTCTCACTGTCTGGGATCACCTGGGCAAGGGACATCACCCCATGTCACGAAGGCAGGGAGCAGAGTGCCCCAGAAGAGGCTGGGGCTCAACCCCCATCCTTCTGCCAGGCTTGGTCTATAGGCTGTGGGGACTCCCTACCACCTGGCTCATCCCCAACTTGCAACTGTTCAGCGCTTTGCACCCATTGCTCGGTGGGTGGAGAGCCAGCACTTCTGACCTGACACATTCCCCTTCTCCCCCAGCTAGGTCCCCCAGCACTTCTGTCCCACAGAGGTGGCTCAGGGGTGGGTTTTGGGTACAGTTGTCCCACTCTGTGATGCACTGCTGCTCTCCAGCAGGCATGAACCCCTCCATGGTGCCAGTGAGCGGGCAGGCTCAGCCAAGGGAGATGCCAGGGTTTGCCCTGGCTCATATGGTCAGCCATGTCATCTCCCCGTTGGTATAGAGCACTTTCTGGAGAGGTCCTGGGATCCCCAGCATCCTCCCGACCACCCCCACCCCAGCACACTGAGCCCCTGGCCAGGGCAATGCCCGGGATGTTGGGATTCAGCCCTGCACTCACCTCCTCGATGCTGTAGCTGACTTTGGAGGCATTCCCAGTGTCACTGTCGTGGGCAAACACGGTGAAGATGATGCTGTTGAGTGGCGCGTTCTGGACACACGGAAGGGTGTTGGTGGCATCACCCAGGAGAGCAGGGGGCTGGTGCTGGGCTCAGCCCCTGCCAGCCCTGCTCTGGGGTGCTCTGGCCCCACAGGGCTCCAGGGGCTGCCCAGCGCCCTGGAGCACACAGGGATGAGCTGTTGCCCTTGCTGATTCCAGGCAGAGGCCAGATGCCCCCTGCCACCACCCCTGTGTCTCCCTGGGAGCAAGGGCTGCACCCCAGCCCTGGGGCTGCCCAGGAGGTGTCAGGATCAGCCCCACACGCCATCTGTGTCCTGATCCAGCCTCACCCTGGCCGGGGCTGAGCAGCAGCTCGGGCACTCCTTTATCAGAAACTCATTGCAAGGGCAGAGTCCCAGACACACGCCAGTGTGCCGCACTGGGACATAGTGGCCTGCCGGGACCTGCCCTGGCACAGAGCACTCCCAGGTCAGCTGTTCCAGCTGCAACGTCACCCCACGCCCACATCGTCACCCCACGCCTAGGCACGGGGTCATCCCATTCACAGTGCACCATTGTCCCGCTGCCTGCACACCTGTGCCACAGGAGCCACCCAGCACCCCTGCCCTGCTGCCCACTGGGCCAGGGTGTCCTTGGGGAGGTACCTCGGGGATGGCAGTTTGATATGGCAGGTTCTGGAAGACTGGGGCGTTGTCGTTACGGTCCTCCACGATGACAGTGAGCTTTCTGACAATCTACCAGGTGTCAAGGAGGATGCAGGGTGAGAGAGAGAGATGGTGTCTGGCAGAGCTGGGTGTAGCTCCAGCACCCTGCACCCACCCAGCTCCGCAGCCAGCCAGCATCACCCACCCCTGGGCAAAGCCCACCTCCACCCCCTTCCCCACTGAGCCTCATCCACAGCCCTGCAGAGACCCTGCTCCCCTCCCCATCCCCATCCCCCAGCACATGACACGGCACTCACTGGTTCGTTCACCCCATCATACACCCTGACGTCCATGGTGATCCTGGGAAGCATCTGGGGACACACAAGACAGGACTTGGTCAGGGCCAGGCAGAGCTTGATCCTTGTATAGCTGAGCCCCAATGCCCTCTCGCCCACCACCCCTGGCTAAGATGCTCCTCCCAGACAGCTCTCCTACATGGACCTGGGTTTTGGGGCCAGCAAGTGACCCTACAGTACCGCCGTGAGCAGCTCTCCCTCAGGATTCACGGCTCTGCCCTCTGTCTCCATCACTGCAGACCCCCCAGCTTGGGCAGGGACATCTGCCCCGGTCTCTGCCCTCACCTCACGGTCCAGAGAGTTCCTCAGCGTCACGTTGCCTGTCTGGGCATTGACAGAGAAGTAGAAGGTCTCGCTGATGCTGTAGGTGAGCTTATCCCCGTCTATGTCAAAAGCCTTCAGCTGGAAAGCATGCTGACCTGGGGACACCGGCAGCGTCACCCCAAGCCCAGGGCCCCCCCGGCTGCTCCTCCCACACCCCAGGGCCTCCCCAAGGCTGCCCCACTCACCCAGCTCCAGGTCCTCAGGCACATAGACGATGGTCATGTTGAAAAATGGGGCTGTGTTGCCTGAAACTACAAGGAGGAGATGTGCTGAGCACCACCCCTGCAATGGGCTCTGCCTGCACCCCGCACTCTGGCGCCCAGCAGCACCTACTTAGCTCCATGCCCAGCTCCTGGCCATGGTTTGGGTCTCCAGGAAGGCAGGAGAACCCACTACCCCTCACCTTCCTCATGCTCATCCCACACCTCCCACCTCCAGACCATGCTTGACTTCCAGCTGCAGCACTTGCGCTGGATGTTATCCCTGCTGGCCAGCCCCCTGCCCGCTCTGAGTTTCCCTGGAGCAGCAAGGTTGCCATTGGGTCTCCAAGGTCTCTCTCTGTTTTGGGGGTTTCCAGCTGCCCTCAGGTAATTCAGAACAAGTGTTGAGGGCTGAAAGTATCTCCAACGCCTCCCACCCACCCGTGACAGTCACCAAGCAAAGTCCTCACCTGCTGTCAGGAGGAAGGGGAGCAGCAGCAGCGAGCGCCATGCCATCCTTCTGGCAAGCCTATGGGCACACACCAGAGAACCAATGCCTGGAGCAAGTGGCCGCCTGCTCCCACCAGCCACACCAAATCCCTCCTGGGGAGCAGCCCCCGGTGCAGGAGGGGCTGTGGTGGGTACACTCTCCTCCGCTGAGCTGGACTGGTCAGCAAGCACCAAGCTCCATCCCACACCCCCAGGCACAGGCTCTCTGGGGACACGGCATGGGAGAAGTTTGCCCTCCAGGTGCTGAAGACCATGGGGGTACTTGGGGACCCCAGGAACGTCTCCTGGGCATAGCTGGAGGCACCATTGCTCAGGCTCCACGGTACCACCCCAAGCAGCACTCAGAGCTCAGGAGCGATCCGTGACACCACTGGGGTGCCACGGCCCATGGGTAGCCACACAGATGACAGACACCCCCAGCCCACCCTGCCCTGGACCGCGGTGGCCATGGGGGGCCAGGATGGGGGCTGACATCCCTTACCTGCGGCTGCGTTGCTGAGGATGCTGCCGGGCAGGCTGCTCTGCACTCACACACTGACACCACCAGAGACCTTTGCCTCCTGCAGTAAGCATGTTCATCAATTATTAACTGCAATTAAGGGGTGAGAAATCCCTCTCTCGTCTTCCTTATTTGTTGTTGTTTTCATCTCCCAGTCCCCACCCAGCCCAGCTCCGTGCTTGCTCCCCAGTCGCAGCCTCCCAGGCTGGGTGCCATCCTCCAGGATTCAGCTACCCCAGCCTGCACCCATGGGACCCTGGCTCCCAGGAGGGATGCAGTGGGATCCCCCACCCCAGGGGACTGGAGAGGGGCTGGGGAAACACCCGGCATCCCCTGGGCTGAGGACAGCGGGGTCTCACTGGGACAGGGGGTGGGCACCAACCCAGTGGTGTGGCTGCTGGCGCGGATGCCTGGGGCCCTCTGCACCCCCCTGCCACCCGCTCCCCTCTCCGGAGGCTCGGCCCAGCCTCCCTGACCTACTTCAGACCCGCTGGGGACAAGGGCAGATTGTGCCACTCCGCTCAGGCAGAAGAGGGCTGGGAGGCCGGGGGGAAATACAGACATCCCCGGGCCCATGGGATGCCCGTCTCTGCGGCCCTGGCCCCCTTTGCCCCGGTTCCCCTGGGAATCTGCAGGGTCTGGGCACCCAGGCAGCTCTGGGGTCCCCCCGAACATCCAGCCTGCTCCGAGGTCCCCATCTCACCCCACACCTGGGTCAGGGAGCCCACAGAGAAGGGGCTACGAGGGTCAGCATGGGAACCCCCCCACACCACCAGACCCCTCCAGGGCTGGTCCAGGATCCCCCCAGCTCCTGAGAAGGCTGCCCCAGGACAACCCCCCAGACACCCTGTGGGCTGCCCGGGGGTACCCCTGGAGCCCCCCCCGTACTGACCCAGGATGAACCCCCCCGGACTGGTGCTGGACACCCCTCTGCACAGTGCCCCTGGCTGTCGCGGGACCCCCACCACTGCTCCCAAGGGCTGGCCCGGGACACCCTCCCCAGCACACCCCCGGGCCAGCGCTGGTGTGCGCTGCCACTCGGAGCATTACGGTTTTGGCGGCGCCGCTCTTGGGCGCAGTACGG